>CAUYSK010022608.1:0-17233 GCA_963575035.1 Avahi laniger
AGGGACTGGTTTCGTGGAAGACAGTTTTTCCATGGACGGGGTGGGAGGGATGGTTTCGGGATGATTCAGGCGCATGACATTTATTGTGCAGTCAGTCAGTCCTCTCTGCTAATGATAATCTGTATTTGTAGCCACTCCCCAACACTAGCATCACCACCCCAGCTCCACCTCAGTTCATCAGGCATCAGCTTCTCTTAAGGAGTGCGCAACCTAGATCCCTTGCATGCACAGTTTACAGTAGGGTTCACACTCCTATGAGAATCTAATGCTGCTGCCACTGATCTGACAGGAGGCAGAGCTCAGGCGGTGATGCGAGCGATGGGGAGCAGCTGTAAATACAGATGAAGCTTTGCTTGCTCGCCCGCTGCTCACTTCCTGCAGTGCAGCCTGGTTCCTAACAGGCCACAGACCAGTACCAGGCGCAGCTTTATAGCATCTACATGTTGTAAGTAGAAACCACCAGCTTTCTTGATATGTTGAAATGGATCTTACTGCTGCCACATGCTTATTAGATACAGTTGCCAATTTCTGTAAAGAAACTGGTAAGGCAGGGCACGGTGGCTCACGCCTATAATCCTAGCATTTTGGGAGGCCGAGGTGGGAGGATTGCTTGAGGCCAGGAGTTCAAGACCAGCCTGGGCAATAGTGAGACCCCATCGCTACAAAAAATTAAAAAATTAACCGGACATGGTGGTACGCGCCTGTAGTCCCAGCTACTTGGGAGGGTGAGGCAGGAAGATCTCTTGAACCTGGAGTTTGAGGTTGCAGTGTGCCGCTGCACTCTAACCCAGAAAACAGTGCGAGACTTTGTCTCAAAAACAAAACGGAAAAAAAGAGAGACTACTAATAAAGTAACCAAAGAAATTAATTTGAGTGACTGTCACTTACGTGTTAAAATAATCCATTCCTTTCATTTAATAATGAGGCAGTTAGAAGAGTTCAGCCAGGTTAGATTTTCAGTTCATAGACACTTTATTACATTGTCTTAGAGTTCAAGTATTTTCCTAACTCTTGCCCAAATTTGAAAAACACTGTTATGGCTGATCTGCTGGTTCTAATACAGAAAGAATAACTATTGAAAGGTTTTGTATATCTCTTTCATGTTTCTTCTACGTGACGGTTTTCAAAGAGGCAGAAAAAATTGTCTCAAAGTACGTTCTCTCTAAATTATCAAAATCTGACAAGATTGCTTTGTTCAGACATCTTTGTGTGACTTAAGAGAAAGATTTTTCTTAGACCCTAAAAATTATGACCATTATATCACCATTACTAACTGAATTATATCACCAATACTAGCTGAATTATGTAATATTTTTGTGCAACTATAGATGGAACTTTTATGACTTTTAGTTGTGTTTTATTGTGCTTTTTTACATGAAATTTTGGTCATTTAAAAAGAAATTGTTTTTGTTTCAGGAAACACAATTTATCTTTGGGAGTTTTTACTGGCACTGCTCCAGGACAAAGCTACCTGTCCTAAATACATCAAATGGACCCAGCGGGAGAAAGGCATTTTTAAATTGGTAGATTCTAAAGCAGTGTCCAGGTTGTGGGGGAAGCACAAAAACAAACCTGATATGAATTATGAGACCATGGGACGAGCACTCAGGTATGTGAAGTTTTTGTAGTTTATTGTGTTAAGAATATCATTTCGTAAATACTAAAAAAAAGATAACTTTAAAAATTAAGGGATTAAAGAAATGGTGAATTTTATTAATTGAAGTGCCAAAATCACAATACTTATAGAAATCAGTGTGCGTTTAAATTGAACTCTTATTCCAATCTGGGAAAATGTTTTCCTTCCAAAAAAAAAAAAAAAATCTTCATTGCCAACAACAGATATCTTACTTACAAAGAGGTCAGAGAGCCAGGTGAGGTGGCACGCTTCTGTAGTCCCAGCACACTTTGGCAGACTGAGGCCGGAGGGTCACTTGAGCTTGGGAATTCGACGTTACCATGAGCTATGATCAGGCCACTGCACTCCAGCTTGGGGGATAGAGCAAGACCTTGTCTCTTACAAAAAAAAAAAAAGAAGTGAAGGATCAGAAAATGTCTATCATCAGGAATTGTAAATAGGCCATTGGGTTCATATGTTTTAAGCTATTAAACTTAAATTCAGCAAAGTACCAATAGTGATAGTGCAGGTACTTAATAAGAGGGTACGTTTTTACACATGAATCTCTGGTATGATATTGATTATGGTGGAATAAATTAAAATACTTCAAGAATAATACTAGACTGTGAAAATTTTGAACCATTTTATTCATTCTTTTTTTTTTTTTTTTCAATTGTGTTTTAGAGACAGAGTCTCGCTCTGTCGCCCCAGGCTAGAATGCAATGGTGTGATCGTAGCTTACTGCAACCTCCAATTCCTGGTTCAAGTGATCCTCCTGCCCCAGCCTCCTGAGTAGCTGTTAGCTGGGATTACTGGCACATGCCACCCAGCTAATTTTTTAAATTTTTTGTAGGGATGAGTTCTCAGCAGCTCAGGCTGGTCTCAAACTCCTGGGCTTAAGTGATCTTCCCCTCTTGGACTTCCAAAGTACTGGGATTATCGGTGTGAGCCACCACATCTAGCCCCATTTTATTCTTAAGCTCATTTTTAGTTTGTTTTTCTATGATAGTGCCATTTATTCTTCAAGGTATGCATGTATTTGAGAAAGATTTACTAGAAATAAGAATGATCTGAATGAGTTTTAAGGTATATATAATTTGGCAATCTTAAACTAGAACTGTTTAGTTACAGTTTTTAGTTTTTTTAATTTATACTTTTTAGGTTCTTAATTTTATAAAAATTGATGACAAAATTTGGATCACTTTTATTGTGCATCATTAAGTCATATCCGCAAAACTGAATTAAGTTTACTGAATCAAATTTAAGCTGGTAGGAACATTGATAGGAAGCTGTGGAAGGGGAAAAAGTTTCTTAAGGTTTTTAATAGATTAGATTATCCTGGCAGGTTAGCAGAAGGGTAGAGGAGGGAAGAAAAGTGAAGGGTCAGAAGATTCTTTATCAAAGTCCCCTCAATAGAACTGGTTTTAGATTTAGTTGGTAATAAGGACTTTTCTCTATCTGTGCATAAATGTATGTGTATCTTACAGAAAGTAACTGCCCTTCATTTAGAAATTCTTTTCTCACTTGTTTGATCCCAACTTTTAAATTTTCTTTATGATTAGGAAAATTTGATTTGTTGAATATTATTTTATGTTTGATTGGATAAAATACTGATGAAATTGTCTGCTTTGAATAGGTACTATTACCAAAGGGGTATTCTGGCAAAAGTGGAAGGTCAGCGTCTGGTGTATCAGTTTAAAGAAATGCCAAAAGATCTCATATATATAGATGATGAGGATCCAAGTTCCAGTGTGGAATCTTCAGATCCATCACTATCCTCAACAACCACTTCAAGCAGGAACCAAGCAAGCAGGTCAAGAGTACCTTCAAGTCCAGGGATAAAAGGAGGAGCCACTACAGTTCTAAAACCAGGGAATTCTAAAGCTACAAAACCCAAAGATCCTGTGGAAGTTGCACAGCCATCAGAAGTTTTGAGGACAGTGCAGCCCTCACAGCCTCCATATCCTACCCAGCTCTTCCGGACTGTTCATGTAGTACAGCCAGTACAAGCTGTCCCAGAAGGAGAAGCACCCATAACCAGTAGCATGCAGGATGAAACATTAAATTCTTCCGTTCAGAGTATTAGGTAAGAAAACTAAAGTCGCCAGTGCATATCACTATGTGATGTTTCTGACCAGAGCCATTGTTTAACTGGGGCAAGGTTCATCTGATGACCTGGGCTTTATCAGCGGGGAAAAAGGATTCAGAAGTGAAAATAAAAGTAGATCGATTTCAGGCTAGAACTCTTGGTCAACAGATTGTTTCAGGAGCAATATATATTACATTAGTCCTCTGATTATATATATCAATGATTCCTGATTTTTCAGCCTTGACATTATTCTATCAATTTAAGTCTAGTCTACCATAGATAGCTTCGTTTAAACTGGATTGATCTATTTAAGGAGTGATTTAAATGTGAGAAAATCCAGAGACTGGTTTCATATCTTTATTCAAATCAAGTCAAAAGCTATACAAATTCAACATAAATTGACATATTATGACAATAAGAGCACATTGAGTTTCAGGAAATAAATGTTATTCCTTGGGAAGATCCTATCTTGGAACAGTTCTAAAATTCAAACAGGTAGGGAGGCCAAGAATCTAAAGTCCTGGTTTTCAGGCTTTTAGAGTGGCAGAGGTTGGAAAAGTAGCTGTGTTAGTTTAATCAAATCAGATTTGCCTCAGAGCCCCAAGAAAGATGCTAAATAACAAATTGACCAAGAGAATCCTACGTGCTTTGGGTCCAGTCTTCTGTAGAAATTTGGGACTCGTCTGAGCTGATTTAGAATGGGGGCAAGAAAGGAAGACAGAAAATTGAATGGATATTTGCTGCACACTCTTTTTCTTTTTATATGGTCATTCATTTCTAGAACACTAATTATAATAAAATATGAGCCCTTCTAAAGCCAATAAAAATGATTCTTTGACTAATTAGTAGACTTCAGTCCTACATTTTTATATTCCAGAATATAAATGCTAAGATTTTGTTCAACTGATCTTGAAGTAAATTATATTACCTAGAATCAAGACCAACTTGGATGATTCAGTCGTCTTTGTATAGTCAATTTAAACTCTTTGACGCTGTGAAATTCTAATTCTTTGAAGGCTTCAGTTGATTCGCAAACAGAGTACAAAGATGACATTTTTCATTTTAATTTGGATGATATATTAATGTCTCAGTAACTGTGAGTAAAGGAGTGCACATTGAGTATTCCTTATCCAAAATACTTGGGACCAGAAGTGTTTCAGATTTCAGATTGTTTCAGATTTTGGAATGTTTGCATTATACTTAACTCTGGTTGAGCATCCCAAATCCAAAAATCCCAAATCTGAAATGCTCCTGTGAGCATTTCCTTTGAATGTCATGTTGGTGCTCAAAAGGTTTTGGCTTTTAGAGCATTTCAGATTTTTGGGTTTGGGATGCTAAACTGGTACTTATTTAGCTGTCACTCTATTTTCCTTTTAATGTTTCATTTTCTTTTAGGCCCTATTGGTTATGTGTGATGACTGTCTAGTTGAGAGTGGGTGGTTCCTCCCATTGGTTTCTAGGCTGTTTGTTGTGTTTATTTATGTTGATAGGAGATATACAATAGCCAGTTAGTCACCGAAACCCCCTTCTTGGAGTGATTCAGTGGAATTTTTTAGCATGTGTATTCAAAATTACCTTTTTAGACTATAAGAATAAGAAACAAAACAAAAAACACTTCTAGGTTTGAAAGATACTGAATTTTAGATATTGTATTGGATACTATAGTACTCTGAATTTCAATTTCTGATTAATACCCAATGCCAGATATTAAAACATTGTAAGACTTGCCAGGAAAATTCAAAGCTACACTCCCTCCCATTGGCTTTTAAACTGTCCTTGGTGTACCTTTCAGAATCTTCATTTCCAGGATTCCTGAGAGTTCCATGGACTGTGCCTGCTTCTAATATTTTTTTTTCAGACCAACCTATATATTTATATTATTAAGTGTCATTTTTCTAAAGTAGCTTTGTTGTGTTGCCTTCTTGCTGCTTTTGTTAGATCCATGTTGCACATAGAGTGCAGTCCAATTTCTGTAGCCTCAGCTGCCAGCTCTCACCCTCTACTAACAATTCCTTCCTTACTCTCAGACAAAGCTGACTAAGCCTTGCCTGTTTCTCAGTCTGTTACGTAAACCTGGTGTTTCAGTTTATTTTAATGCATGTCTCTTCCTATATATTTAAGACCCTTATTTTATTCATTGTCATTTTCCGAGCACTTAACATTGTATGTAATGTATCAGATATGTTCATATTTATAGAATTTTTTTCAAAGTAGTGTATATATTCATTCTTACCTCCTCTTATCTCTGCTTAAGGAGTTCTCTAAGCAGACTACTTAATATAATGAAAAAATATAAAATTTAACTTTTTTAAACTTTAAAACATACATTCTTATTATAGTAAATCATTTCTATATTTATATGCTTATATGTATACACATATTCTGAATCACTTTTTAAAAAGTTCTTCTCTTACTTGTTTAGATCTTTTATTTTTCTCCTTAAAATTCTAGTTATTATCGAGCTGTTAACCCTTTAATAGAATGCATTTTATTCCCTGAATTACTAGATGTGGAAAAGGAAAAGCTAATAAATAGGAACAGTCTCTGAAGACTTACAGCTGCTGAATATAATTGCTCAGATTTTGCTATGGTCTTGTTCCTTTCCATTGTGTAGAAAGAAAGAAAAAATGTTAAATTTCAAGCAAATTGTATATAACTCTGAAATTTTAACATATTACTAGAATAGTTTTTTATTAGAATAAGTAATTTCTGGTTTAGTTATTTTTTGTTTGCATTTTTATGATAAACTAACCTTTTTTATGAAAAATTAAGTGTCAGACTATACTCATAAGAATAGAGACATTATCCTAAATAACCGTATTATCACTCCTAGGAAAATTAACAGTAGTGTGGCTATATCTTTCTTGATTTTATTACTACTTATTAATAAAATCAGAGGCCTTTTAAAGAATTTTTTTTGTAGACCAGGTGCTGTGACTCACACCTGTAATCCTAGCACTTTTGGAGGCTGAGGCAGGAGGATCACGTGAGGCCAGGAGTTCGAGACCAGCCCAAACAATATAGTGAGACCCTGTCTCTACAAAAAATTTTTAAAAATTAGCTGGGTGTGGTGGCACACATTAATGTCCCCCATTTTATAGATGAGGAAACTGAAGCAAGGATAGGCCAAGGAGTCTGGTCACATCTAGTAAGCGGTGGAGATAGTATTTTAACGCAAGCAGTTTAGCCCAAAGCAGTGAGGTTAACGACTTGCCTCACTGCCCACTGATTTACATAATTCACATGAATTATCAGTTATTTACAATGAGACAGCAACATAATTTTTTTCTTTTCATTTTTTTTCATCTCACATAACTGCATGTATCTACATTGAATCAATTAAACTTTTCTTAATAGACTCATGGTATGTGTGCTTAGTTTTTTACAAATTTTAATTTGACTCCAGCTTCATGTTAGTCAAAGAAACAACAAAAATAAACCTGTCTACATGGGTTTTCTATGATTAAAAAAAAACAACAACAAATCTCTAGTAAAGTATTTTCTGAAAATTGTCCCCTGGTAAACTTGGAAGTCCATTTACCTACCATAACTATTTTCTCTAGAATATTTTTTTAAGTACTAATAGTTTGTCTTAGGGTATTTTAAATAAATTATCCTCTAAAAATGTATGACTTGTAAGTTACCTTACAAGCAGTGAAATGGAGGAGGAAGAATGTAGGTACAACCCTCCAGCTCTCCAATCTTCCCACTTATTAGATAATATTTAACCTAACAGGTGGTTGAGACAATTAAAGGACACTTTTTACACTTAAGTAGATCTTCAACAAAAGCTTAATGTTGTGTATCTTTCTTAATCTTAGAAATTGTGATGAATAATAAATTACCAGTATTGTACCAGATGTTTACAAGCAGCTTAGGAGATTTTTAATAAGTAATCAGCTATAATATCATCTGTTATATAATATAACCAGATACAACTGACGGTTTAATCATTAACTAAGGAAAAAAATTTAAAGTCCTATGGTTGGGGAAGGCTTCATAATTTTATTCTTTAATCTCTAAATTTTTATTAGTGAAAATTGTTCTAGAATTTGTGCAGATAAGCCAATATATTTACACTGTAGATATTGTAGGTAAGTCTATATATTTTCTGACAGATGGCAGTCGGATATGTGAGGCAAAGGACATCTTTTTCTAATTTGAACAAAAGCATAGACGGCCTAGTTGCACCCCTGATTAGCAATATGGAAAATTTCCAAGTACATTATTCCTTTTGCCACACGCTAGAGAGAAGGAAAGAGGGGAGAGATGTGTATTAAAGAGTTTTAACTGCGCACAGTAAAAGGATATCATAGTAAATATTCATCTTTAGCTGAAGTTATTCAGGATGTAAGAGGTGGCAGTATGTTGTAACGGGTAGGCACATAGGCTCAGCTGGCCTCTTTTCTTATCTAACTGGTCATCTTATGCAAGCTGTTCAACCTCCTTATGCATTAGTTTTCTCATATGTATAAAATGGGGATAATGTTTACAGGGCAGCAAGGTTATACATATTTATGTATACAATCTGAGTGCTAACTATATGCAACGTACTATTTTATCCATATGTACATGTAAGTAAACTCTTTGCATGGGAAGCCCTTGGAATTTTTTAAATTTAAAAATGGTATCTGGCTGTAGGGTCAGATATCATACCCAGATTCGTATTTCACCCAAGATACCCTGAGTCAGGTGGGCAGGAGAAGAAGGGAGGCACAGTGTATTTCGGAAAAACTCCCCACTGCCAAGGTGATTTTATTTCTTCCCAACTCATCCCTGCCTGCTCAGTAATTCTAGCACATCTGGCCTTTATTCCTAGCCATACCCTGTCTACCTATTAATTCTTCATTACCCAACTCATGATGCTTTCTTCTAGCTCTGTCCTTCAAGAGAGCTGTTAATATCCTGCTGTAGACTGATGCTCACAGTGGTGACTTGAGAAGCAGCATCCTATATGAAGGGGTGGGATCTAGTCATCCTGTGTCTTCCCACTTCCTTCGTACTTAACCTGAGTTCCACTGGATCTTCCTTTCATCTTCCCACCTAGCCAGTTTGCTTTCTCCACCAGAATTTTGTTTTTCATATGTGAGAAACAGGCCACATAACTGTAACTTACTAAAATTTAGCTTTAATAGTTTGTAATGTTTAACATTTGGTTTATGGGGACTAATCTAGCTGTTAGCCATCTGAAGTAGCAATCAAGTATCTTTTAAAAAATACAGAATTCAGAGGAAACAGTTGAGATCCAGATGCTGAGATGTTTAACTGCATTTCTTTTATGCTGTATTAACAATGGCCATAACTATAAATTTCACAGCTGTGAACTTCTAAAATTAGATTAACTCATAATATTTATATAACTTTTTCTTCAATAAGTGGTATTAACAACCTTACATAAACTGGATTTTGTGTTAAAAGATTTTAAAAGTTAAATTGTAGCTTTGTGACTAATATCTGTGAAGATTGTTGGAGCCTAGAAAACTGCTAAAACATGCTTCTATTCTGCTAAAACTGCTAAAACATGCTAAAACAACATCCCTTTCCAAATCTTGGTCTTATTTTCTCCGCCAGCCTAAGAACTCTCACAAGTTAATTATAATCATGACATGTTTTAGGTAAATTATGATATGAACTGTGAACTATTAAAATTTTTCTAAGAATTCTTTCACACATTACAGTTAAGACAGGGTTTTTTTTTTTTTAATTGAGCATTTTTCCTCTTTATCTTTTTTTTTTTTTTTTCTGAGACAGAGTCTCATTCTATTGGCCCGGATAGAGTGCAGTGACGTCATCATAGCTCACTGCAACCTCAAACTCCTGGGCTCAAGCAATCCTCCCACCTTGGCCTCCCAGAGTATTAGGATTACAGGTGTGAGCCACTGTGCCCAGCTGTTTTTCTTCTTTATATGTAAAAAACCTGGCTGAAAACAATTATATGAAGTTTGGTAAGTATTGTGGATGAGCATGTTGATGACATTGTCCCTCAAATATTAAAATAGCAAGAGTGAATCAAACAGATTTTCTTTTAAATTCCCAATTTTCTTTCTTGCAGCTCATACATAACTTCCTTGCTAAGCATTTTGGTATCCTTCTTCCCCAACAAAATTAGTTCCCTATTTGTAAATACTAACGTGGCACTAAGTACAGACATTTTTTCCATAGTATCACCAGGTGGTATCTTAGTTAATGGCCAGAGAGTTTTGTGCTAGACATCTCTGTAATACATGGTCTGGCATGATGTTGGTTATGTTGAGTTGAAAATATGGGAAGTAGCATTCGAAATGTAGAAGTCATACTTAGTCAGAATGACTTCTCAAATGTTACAGTTTTACATGATGTAGAGTATGCTGATTTTCTCATTTTAATGTCATAATCTCAATAGGACTATACAGGCTCCAGCCCAAGTTCCAGTGGTCATGTCTCCTGGGAATCAGCAGTTGCATACAGTAACACTCCAGACGGTGCCACTCACAACGGTTATAGCCAGCACAGATCCGTCAGCAGGTGCTGGATCTCAGAAATTTATTTTGCAAGCCATTCCATCATCACAGCCCATGACAGTACTGAAAGAAAATGTCGTGCTACAGTCACAGAAGCCAGGCTCTCCTCCTTCAATTGTCTTTAGCCCTGCCCACGTACAGCAGGTTCTTCCTAGCAACGTTCAGTCCATTTGCAATGGAACCGTCAGTGTGGCTTCCTCTCCATCCTTCAGTGCCACTACACCCGTGGTGACCTTTTCTCCTCGCAGTTCACAACTGGTTGCTCACCCACCTAGCACTGTGATCACTTCAGTTATCAAAGCTCAAGAAACAAAAACTCTTATACAGGAAGTAGAGAAAAAGGAGGTTGAAGATCATTTGAAAGAAGACACTGAGAAAACTGAGCAACAGCCACAGCCTTATGTGATGGTGGTGTCCAGTTCCAATGGATTTCCTTCTCAGGTAGCTGTGAAACAAAATGAACTGCTGGAACCCAACTCTTTTTAGTTAATATACCAAAGGTTATGAACGATAGTTTGCCTAACTATCTGATTGATTCTAAGATAAATTCTACAGAGGTTCCTAATTTTTGTAATTGTTAAAAAAAATTTAGAGTTAATTCTGACTTCGTTAGGTAAGGGAGGAAAACTCAAGTGTTGCTTTTTGTTCTCTCAATGTTTCAGAATTCAGTTGTGAAGGAACAGGCATTTTATACTATGAAGACATTCTTTGAGATTATTTTTCAGTTGCTATGTCATAAGCATTTTTAAAATTTCTTTCCTAATTTTACATTGTATTAGCTTTTCTGATTCTTTTGTAAATACAATCCTTAAGGCAGCAGGAAGTTTATATAGGAACTATTTTCATTCCATTTGTGTAAGTTAAGTCTTGACTCTTTTAAATGTAAGAAACCTATTTTATGCATAATTAAAATTACGATGTCACTTAGGTTGACTTTAGTTGGCTGCACTGTATAATGAACTATGAATATGTAAAGTAACATTAAAAATTGAAATATGCTCATGATATGGCTGACCCTGTTTCAGAAACAGGATAGTATAAAAGCATCAGCCTAAGAGTGGCACTCTGACTAACTAGGGCAAACCATCCCTTTTCATAAAAGGAAGGGATGCATTGGACTAGACTAGATGATCTCCAAATTCCCTTCTAGTTCTAAATTTTTTATTCTAACACCTATATTTTAAAGTTATGTCAGTTAAACATTAAACATTATCAGGTAATTTCCTAATATAAGAATAGCTAAAATATTGTGGAAAAAATGTCGCCCCACAAAATTCATTCTCCTGTTATCAGTAAGATCCACCATAAATTCTTCCTGAATAGTTTGTTCATTAACTCTTTAGATCACTATGCATTGTGGTCTGTTAGTAAACTTACATTGCTGAGTGCTAAATAATATATTGCTATTCTAAGAGAGTCAAGGCTCTTTCTTAAGGGCCAAGAAAGCAACTCGAGCCTTGAGCTAATCTGGCTGAGTATTCAGTTGTTATAAAGGTAAAATTGCTTTATATTTTCAATACTTTCTTATTGGGGGTAGTGGGGGCAATTGCATACAAAGATAACATATATCCATCTGAAATGGTTTTTAGATTACTTTTCCAACTGTAAATAATGTACATTTAATGTCACAAGAAAAATTGTTTTCTGCAAATTTTCTAGTATAGCAAAGAGAAATTTTTGTAGATGAAAAAAATCATTATGTTTAGAGGTCTAATGTTATATGTTTTCATATTACAGAGTGAATTTGTATTTAAACAAAAATTTAAATTTTGGAATCCTCTAAACATTTTTGTATCTTTAATTGGTTTATTATTAAATAAATCATGTAAAAATTCTCAATGTTTCTGTTTTCAGGCAAATGTTTCTTAAAGAACAAGTATATAGAGAATGTCTTTAGTATTTGCAGTGTTACTAAATGTTTATATAACAAACTGCATTGGAATTGTAGGATGTCATCTCTCACCTTTCCTTTCTACCATGCCAAATGGCAGTTTCTAGACATCACACAATGAGTTACTAAGTTCCAAAAATTAGCAAATAAAATGTTCTCAGCAATTTTATTAAACACACTTTTTAAAAAGTTTTCTAATTAGAAACTATTAATATGTCAGTTAGTTGTTGAACTTGGAAAACATAGAAAATATGCACTCCTGTAACCCTAGCACTCTGAGAGGCCAAGGCAGGAGGGTCACCTGAGGTCAGGAGTTTGAGACCAGCCTGAACAAGAGCAAGGCCCCATCTCTACTAAAACTAGAAAAAAATTAGTTAGGTGTAGTGGCATATGCCTGTAGTCCCAGCTACTTGGAGGCTGAGGTAGGAGGATCGCTTAAGCCCAGGAGTTTGAGGTTGCTCCAATGAGCTGTGATGACACCACTGTACTCTAGCTAGGGTGACAGAATGAGACCCTGTCTCAAAAAAAATAAAGAGAAAAGAAAAATCTCTGTAATCTGATAACTTTAAACCCAGCAGTATCTTTGACTTATTAATTTTCTCATATCTATTAATATTCTTCCAAAATGTGATTTTTAAAGGTAATGTAATATTAGTACCCTATAATCCAGTACCCAAAACTTTTAACTGGGTAAGTTTTGTAGCTTTTCACTACATAAATAGTGACTGTACACTCTCAGTTCATTTGTTTAGTTGCTGCTATAACACAACACCTGAGACTGGGTGATTTATAATAAGAATTTTATTTGCTCAAAGTTCTGGAAACTGGAAAGTCCAGTATCAAGGCACCAGTAAGTTTGACGATTCTGATTCCAAATCATGCCTGAATACTGCATCCAAAGCTTCATCTTCACATGGGAGAAGACAGAAGGACAAAGAGAAAGCCCATTCCCCAAAGCCATTTTATTTTATCTTATTTTTTTAAGGCTGGTCAAGTGAAGCAGTGGGAGTGTAGAAGGAACAAAGGAATCTGTAACTGGTGGTGATCAATTAGTTGTAAATACCATTGCACTTGGACCAACTCCAAAGTACTTTTATTAGGGCATTAAACTTACCTATGAAGGTGGGGTACTCATGGCCTAATCACCTCTTAACAGCTCCATCTCCCTTGGCACTTAAATTTCAACATGAGTTTTTGAGGGGACAAACATTGAAACCATAGCGTACAGTATGTGGTGGTTTTTTAAAAATTAAGCATCTTGCAGTGTTTTATATCAATTATCCTTATGGGGATATTACATCAACTATATTTATAATGAGTAACACCATTTAGATTTTATTTAGTATTTTTTTTTTTTTTACTTTAAAAAGTATAGCATAAGAATTTTTAGAGATACCTCTACTTAAGGTTACTGGAACAGTGTACAATTACCATCAACACTGAAATTGTAAAGGTAGAAGAAACCTAAAATTTATGTAGTAAGAACCTTAAAATTTCAAAAGCTTAAAACAAGTAAATCTTTTGGTTTTTGACTAAGTATCAGCTACTAAGAGACCTATTTTTCCCTATTTTCACATCTGACATCCACATCCAATCAATCATGCAGTCTAGGTATTTTCCTCCTAAAGAGCTTTTAATTTGTCATGTTTCATATTCATGTTTCTATTCTAGTTTAAGCTACCATCATTTCTTGTAAGGAAAATACAAACTTCCGATTGGGGTTTACAAGGACCAACATGATCTGTCCCTATTGACGGATCTGTCCCTAGAGATCCGTCCTGACTCTCTCTACCCATGTCTCCCCTAATGTAATCTAGTCATACTTGAACTCCTGAACATGACACGGCTCTTAGTATGTGGCCTCTGCACACCAAATCATTGACAACAGTATTTATTAAGGAAGGACCTATGATGGTATTGTCACTGTCCTTAACCTGTAAACGAAGGTCACTAATAGTAACCAATCTCCATATTGCCAAATTTCCATCTTTCCTTCTCTTCCTGAACCTCTCCAGCAATTGGTAACTTTTCATAACTCACTTTTCCTTTAAACTTTCTACTGCCTTCACTTTTTCCCACCTCAAAGTTCCCAACTCTTTCCTATCCTCCTGCTTGTATAATAATCTCTTAATGCTCTTCTTGGGTTGCTCCAGAGACTTTTTCAAAGATTGGAATTCCCCCAAGTTTTATCTAAAGGTTACTGTTCTCATTCTCTGTCTTTACCTTGTCCCCCTCCAGTCTGTTCTCCCCAGTGCAACAGGAGTGCCAGTCTAATTATGTCAAGCCTTTGGTGGTCCCTTACTCTCCTTGGATGGAGCTGAGGCTCTGCATGGTCTCACCTCTTCTTTATCTCGCCAGCTTAATCTTCAAATTCTACACTCCAAGTATCAGTATTAATTAGAATAATGATGCTTTTAATTGCAAAAAACAAACCAAAAAACCAACTCAAAATTATTAATACAAGAAAAAAAGTCTGGAGATTGGAACCTTCTGGATTAGTTAATTCTGGAGCTCAGTAGTAACAGTGAGGAACCAAGTTTCTTCTATGTGTCTGCTTTAACATTCCTTAGGATATTGGTTTACTCTTCCAGGATGCCTCCTACTAAATATAGTTCATTCTATGTTTCTGTTTATCAATAAGGAGACTTTCCTAGAGACCCTGAGCAGCCATCTCCTCATGCTCATTGGCTAGATTGGTCATATACTCCTTCCTAACCCATACTGCTGGCCAATGAAGTGAGATTATAATAAAGGATTTAGTTATGTGTTGGGGAAACAGAATCAGGGTTCATAGTAAGGAGGAAGGGAGGGATGAAGTACCCTAATATTACTCATATACATCCTTCTTCTCGTACATACACTTTCAAAAATGCTGATGCCTACGTGAAAAACATACTTCTTTCCCAAAAAATCAGCCAAAGTCTCATCCAGCTAATCTCTCCAACTTCATGTCTAGGATCTCTGGGGTGATGTACTATCTTCTTTTTCAGGTCAGCTGTGGTTCCCTGGATTCTTTTCCTCAACAGCTACATCTGATATGAGCACTAGGAAGAATACTCTTTCCAAGCCTGCTCAGCTTTAGAATACATTTGATCGTGTGAGTTTGATGACCTATCTCAGGGTCACCATTTTCCCAACCTGGAAGAGTGTGTCCTCAATGCCTTCCATCCTGCCTTCTCCAACTGGCCAGTTATTCATACTAGAGTCTGATTCGTAGCATTCCACTTCCAAATAGCAAATTGTCTGTTGGTTTGGGTTCCTAGCTATAAGCAACAGAGATGGATTCTGGTTTCCAGCATAAGAGAATTTCAGTAGAATATTGTTCTGCTCACAGAATGGCCAAAAGGACTAGAGAATCGGCATCAATCTGAGCCACATAGCTAGGAATAAATCCTATGTACTATACTGTACAACTGGTCCGGTGAGGAAACTAACCACTTTTGCCAAGCACTAAAACAGCACTTTGTACCACTGTCTGCTGCTTCGGGAATTTGATCTCGACATAAGGGCTACTGCATCTAGACAGAGTTCACCAAGGTCCTTTCTTGTTTTGTTGTCAACTAGCTACCAATTTAAAAGTATGTGATTGGCAGAGCCTAGGTCAAGTGCCCACGCCTTTAACTCCCTTTAACTCCAAGGGAAGTTGAGAAAGCAAGTTCAGCTTCTCTACTGGTTTGGCATTTTCAGCTTCTGTAGAGGGAGGTTGGCTCATTGGAAAGACCCAAGGAATTCCCCAAACGTGAAAGGGCTAATTTCCAAGTAGCCCAAAAGAAAGACCTATTTAAGGGCAAATCCAGGTTTCGTGGGCCTGGAACTTCAACAATTTGGTGGTTGGTGGGGATGACTTATTTAGGAAAAATATACAATTATAATACCAAATTAGAAGATTTGAAGGAGCTTACACAAATGAATAGCTCTGAAGCTATACTTCCCAAATTGCCTTGCTAGCTCTACTTCCAGACCACTCCGTTGGGCACATTTTATATTATTCTAGTTAATTCCAGCTGTTCTTCAGGCCTCATCTTAGACATCACTTTCTTTGAGAGCTTTCTCTGAGCTGTAAAAACTTACAACTGCTCCCACAGAACCCTTTTATTTCTCCCATTAGGCATGTATGACACTGTAATAATTTACTGTTGATATGTATGATTTCAAAACTAGATTATACAGCACCAAGGCTGCAGTACTTTCAGTATTCCCCGGTCCCTAGTGTAATATCCATACATAGTAGGTATTCAAGATTATTAAATACCTGGACAAACTACGTGTTCTCCTTGTCTGTTTTCATGCTCATGTTGTTTCTAACCACCATCTCTGTACACTGATTAACTATCATTCCTTATCTACAGCTCCAAATTTGTTTTAAAAAATAGCTTTACAGAGCTATAATTGACAGAATAAACCACACATATGCAAAATGTACAGTTTAAAGTTTTACATATGTATACACTTGTAAAATCATCACCGTCATCAAGATAGTGAACATACTTAACTATCCCAAAATGTTTCCATTGTCCCCTTGTGGCCACTTCCATTCTTGCCATTACCAGCCTGCTCTCCACCCTGCTCCCACCTCTCTAGTAAGCCACTAATAGGCTTTCTGTAACTATAAAGATTTTCCAGGATTTTACATAAATGTAATCATATACCACATACTATTTTTTGTTTGATTTCTTTCACTTGGCATAACTATTTTGAGATTCATCCATGTTATGTTTATCACTACTTCATTCCTTTTATTGCTGAGTAGTATTCCATTCTATAGCTATCCTACTATTTATCCATTTACCTGGTGATATACATTTGGACTGTTTCCAGTTTTCAGCTATTACCATTAAAGCTTCTATGAACATGTATTTCATATCTCTTGGGTAGTAAATGTGAAGTTGTCTGGCTGAGTCATATTATGGTTGTACCTTTATATTCCCATCACTACTTTATGAGTCTCCCAGTTGCTCTACATCCGGGTCAACATGGTCAATCTTTTTCATTTTACCCATTTTTTTTTTTTTTTTTTGAGACAGAGTCTCACTCTCTTGCCTGGGGCGAGTGCCGTGGCATCAGCCTAGCTCACAGCAACCTCAAACTCCTGGGCTCCAGCAATCCTACTGTCTCAGCCTCCCAAGTAGCTGGGACTA
>CAUYSK010022609.1:0-33209 GCA_963575035.1 Avahi laniger
TTTCCTGGACTAAACTTAGGCCCATTATCCAAAGTGAGGCACCACAAGAGCAGAAGAATGGGATCCATTTGTACTTGCCATCAAATTGGTACTAACTGATCAACACTAGGGTGATCACATGGCAGAAATACTCTCTAGGGATTAGGGGGACAGGGAAGCAAATCTACAACTAAAGGACATGGGGAGCACTAAAGGGAGGGAAGGGCATGCCTTTAACCCACATTTGGGTGAGGCAAAGACATAAAGTGTAACTATAATGTTTGTACCCTCACAACACCTTGGAATAATAAAGAAAAAAAAAGAAAAAAAAAAGATATGCAATCAACCTAAATGTCTAACAGTGGATGAATGGACAAAGAAAATGTGGTGTATATACACAATGGAATACTATTCAGCCATGAAAAAGAATGAAATTCTGTCATTTGCAACAATGTGGATGAACCTGGAGGACATTGTATTACATTAAATAAGGCAGACACAGAAATGCAAATACCACATGATCTCACTCATATGTGAAGTCTTAAAAGAAAAAGAAAAACTGATATCCTAGAAGTAGAGAGTAGAACAGTGGTTACCAGAGGCTAAGGAGGGAATGGGAAAGGGGAAGATGAAGAGAGGTTGGTCACTGGATATAAAGTTACAATTAGATAGGAGAGATAAGCTCTGATGTTCTATTGCACAGTAGGATGACTATACTTAGGAGTAAGATACTGTATGATACAAAATCGCTAGAAAAGATTTTTGAGTGTTCTCAACACAAATGATAAATGCATAAGGTGATGGATACACTAACTACTTTGATTTGATCAACATACAAAATATACCTGTACTGAAAAATCAAACTGAACCCCATAAATGTGTATAATTACAATGTATCAATTACATTTTTTAAAAAACTTTTAGAAATGTTACAATATACTTTTTTTAATTGGCCCAACCCATTGAGAAAGTGGTAAAGACCATTTGCTATTTCTTGAGCATGCCCTTTTAGGATGAATTTTCTCCCCTTCTAGTTCCTGTCATCACCCTAAGTGGTTTATCAAAGTATTTCTTTCATCCTTCCACAGGAGAAAATACAGTAATGCCCCTGAGAGGGGTTAATTTTCTCCACCATGTGCTGTTCCCATTGACGTGTCATTGCTCCATCATAGATCAAAGCCCTTGGGAAGCTGGGAGACTGACTTTCCCTTAATCCACATCGGTTTTTGCATCACCATGTTACTGACTCTTACTGTGATCCCACAAATACTGGTGTCCTAAAATTTTATTCCCCTCCCTCCACTACACAAAGGGTCGTGGCAAAGGGATGCTGGTGTTGGGCTTGAGACATGTGGTAAACAGAGACAATAAGTTAGTTTTAAATGTGCTACTATAATTTAGAGATTATCCATATATTTAATTTTCATAGATTGAAGACTAGAAAGCCTATGTATCTATTTATAGTTTTTTATTGTTTTTATTTCAAAACATAAATTAAAGAGGTACAAGCGTTTTTGTTACATAAATATCTTGTATAATGCTTAGGTCAGGACTTTTGGTGTGCCCATCCCCAGAATAGTGTTCACTGTACCCAATAGATAAGTTTTTATCCCACGCCCACCCTCCTGCCCTGCCCACTTCTTGGTTTCTCATGTCCATATTACTTTGCACCCATGTGTACCCATATATATATTGATTTCATATTTTTGCAATTGTGAATTATGCTGCAATAAACATTGGAGTGTGGGTGTCTTTTTGATAAAAATGACTTCATTTCATTTCCTTTGAGTAGATACCCAGCAGTGGGATTATCAGGTCAAATGGTAGGTCTACATTTATTTCTTTGAAAAATCTCCATACTGTTTTCCACAGATATTGTACTAATTTGCAGTCCCACCAACAATGTATAAGTGTTCCTTTCTCTCTGCATTCATGCCAGCATCTGCTGTTTTTGACTTTTTAATAATGGCCATTCTGAGAGGGGTAAGATGGTATATCATTGCAGTTTTTAATTTACATTTCCCTAATGATTAGTGATGTTGAACATTTTTTCATACGTTTGATTGCCATTTGTCTTCTTTTGAAAATCTTCTCTTCATGTCATTTGCCCACTTTTGATGTGGTTGTTTTTCTCTTGCTGATTTGCATTCTTTGTAGATTCTGGATATTACTCCTTTGTTGTATATATAGTTTGTGAATATTTTCTCTCACTCTGTAGTTTACTCTGTTCGTTATTTTCTTTGCTGTGCAGAAGCCTTTTAATTTAATTAAGTCCCATTTGTTTATTTTTGTTGGTACGATTAATATATTTGCCTTTGGGGTCTTAGTCATAAATTCTTTGCCTACGCCAATGTCCAGAAAAGATTTTCTTACATTTTCTTCAAGAATGTTTATGGTTTCACACCTTATATTCAAGTTTTTAATCCATCTTGAATTTTTGTGTATAATAAGATAGGGATCCTGTTTCATTCTTCTGCATGTGGCTATTTAGTTCTCCCAGAACCATTTATTGAACTGGGTTTCCTTTCCCCAGTGTATATTGTTGTGTGCTTTGTTGAAGATAAGTTGGTTTTATTTCTAGGTTCTCTATTCTGTTTTATTAGTCTGTCTATACTTTTATACCAATATCGTGCTGTTTTGGTTACTATAGCCTTGCAGTACAGTTTGAAATCAGACAATGTGATGCCTCCATATTTGTTTTTTTTACTCAAGATTTCTTTGGCTATTCAGGTTTTTGGGTTTTTTTTCATTCCAAATAAAGTTTAGAGTTATTTTTTTCTAGATATGTGAAATATGGTGCTGGTATTTTGATGGATATTGCATTGAATCTATAAATCACTTTGGGCAGTATGAACATTTTAACAATATTGAGTCTACCAATCCATGAGCACAGGAGGTTTTTCCATTTGTTTGTGTCATATGTAATTTCTTTCATCAGCATTTTGTCATTCTCTTTGTAGAGGTCTTTCACCTCCTTGATTAAGTTATATTCCTAGGTATTTCCTTTCCTTTGTAGCTATTGTGAATACCATTGAGTCTATGATTTGACTTGCTGCATGACTGTAATTAGTGTGTAGAAATGCTACTGATTTCTGTACATTGATTTTGTAAATGAATTTATGTTGAATTTATGTATCAATTCTAAGAGTCTCTAGGGTTTTCTAGATACAAAATCATATCATCAGCAACAGGGATGGCTGACCCCCTTTTTTCTAATTTGGATACCCTTTATTTCTTTCTCTTGCCTTATAGCTCCGGCTAAGACTTCCAATACTATGTTGAATAGAAGTGGTGACAGTGGGCATCCTTGTGTTGTTCCAGTTCTTAAGAGGAACGCTTTCAACTTTTCCCCATCCAGTGTTATGTTGGCCATGGGTCTGTCATGTATGGCTTTCATAATTTTGAGGTATGTTCCTTCTATGCCTAGTTTGTTCAGGGTTTTCATCATCAAAGAGTGCTGGATTTTGCCAGGCATGGTGGCTCACGCCTGTAATTCTAGCACTCTGGGAGGCCGAGGCAGGAGGATCGCTTGAGCTCAGGAGTTCAAGACCAGCCTGAGTAAGAGCAAGATCTCGTCTCTACTAAAAATAGAAAAATTAGGTAAGTGTCATGGCATGTGCTTATATTCCCAGCTATTTGGGAGGCTGAGGCAGGAGGATCTCTTGAGCCCAGGAGTTTGAGGTTGCTGTGAGCTAGGCTGATACCACGGCATTCTACTCACAGCAACAGAGTGAGACTCTGTCTCAAAAAAAAAAAAAAGAGATAAAAAAAGTGCTGGATATTATCAAATGCATTTTCTGTGATCTTTGTTTTTGTTTCTGTTTGTGTGGTGAGTAACATTTATTGATTTGTATATGGTAAACAGTCCTTGCATCCCTGGGATGAAACACACTTGATCATGGTAGACTATCTTTTTGATGTGTTATTGAATTCACTTCACGAATAATTGGTTGAGGATTTTTGCATCTATGTTCATCGGGAATATTGGTCTGTAGTTTTCTTTTTTTGTTGTGTCCTTTCCTGGCTTTGGTATCAGGTTGAAACTGGCTTTACAGAATGAGTTGGGAAGGATTCCTTCCCTCTTGATGTTAAGCAATCATTTCTGTAGGATAGGTACCAGTTCTTTGTAGGTTTGGTAAAATTCGGCTGAAAATCTATCTGCCCAGAGCTTTTGTTTCATGAGAGATTTTTTATTAATGCTTAAATCTTCCTGCTCATTATTGGTCTGTTCTGGATTTCTATTTCTTCCTGATTCAGTCTTTGGAGGTTGTGTGCTTTCAAGAATTTATCCATTTCCTCTAGGTTTTCCAGTTTGCTTTTGCAGAGTTTTCGTAGTAGTCACAGATAATATTTTGTATTTTTGTCGTATAAGTTGTGGTGTCTCCTTTTTCATTTCTGATTGAGGTTATTTGAGTCCTTTCTCTTCTATTTCTGGTTAATCTGGTGAGTGGTCTATTGTCTATCTTTTCAAAGAACCAACTTCTTTTTCATTGATCCTGTGTATTTTGGGGGAGGTTCCATTTCATTTAGTTCTGTTCGGACCTTGTTATTTCTTTTATTTGGCTGGCTTTGGATTTGGTTTGTTCTTTTTGTAGTTCCTTGAGATGTAACATTAGGTTGTTAATTTTGATCTTTCTGCCTTTTTGATGTAAGCATTTAATGCTATGCATTTTATCTTTAGGGTTGCTTTTGTTGTATCCCATAAATTTTGAAAGCTTGTGTCCCCTTTGTCATTCAGTTTGAAGAATCTTTTGATCTCCCCTCTTAATTTCATCATTAAGCACAGGATCATTCAGCATCAGGTAGTTTAATTTCCATGACTCTGTGTAGATATGAGTGTTTCTCTTACAATTGATCTCTAGTTTTATTCCACTGTGGTCTGAGAAGATACATGGTATGATTTTGATTTTTTTTAATTTGCTGAGACTTGTTTTGTGGCCTAAGATATAATCAGTCTTGGAACAAGTCCCACATTCTGATGAGAAAAATGTATATTCAACTGTTTTGGGGTAGAATATTCTGTAAATGTCTATTAGGTCCATTTGATTTACCATCTGGTTTAAGATCAGTGTTTATTTATTTCTTTTCTGCTTAATAATCTGTCCAGTTCTGTCAGTGGAGTCTTGATGTTCCTGACTATTAAGATTCTACTGTTTATTTCTTTGCTTAGATCTAAAAGAATTCACTTTATGAAACTGGGAGCTACTATGTTAGGTGCATATTTATCTAGAATTGTTATGTCATCTTGTTGAATTGTTCCCTTTACCGTTATATAATGACCATCCTTGTCTTTTTTTTTTTTTACCGTTGTTAATTTAAAGTCTATTTTATCTGATATGAAAATTGCTATACCTGCTCACTTTTTGTTTTCATTTTCATGGAAACATTTTTTTCCATTTTTTTCTATCTCATTACTTTCAGTCTATGTGAGTCCTGTGGTTTACATGTATTTCTTGGATATAGCAAATCCTTGGGTTGTGTTTTTTGTTTTTTCATCTATTTAGCCAGTCTATGTCTTTTAAGTAGGGCAATCAGACCATTAACCTTGGGTGTTACTACTGATATGTGGGATGCTGTTCTGTTCAGTATGTTGGATGAAACCTTATTGCTTTATGTCCCTTCTTGTGCTATTATAAGATCTGTGCACTGTAAGTTTTGAATGTTTTTACACTCTTTTGTACCTATTGTGTTGTCACATGTATAATGTACTTTAGAGCATTTCCTGTAGGCAAGTCCAGTAGTGACAAATTCCCTTAGTGTTTGCTTGCCTGAAAAAGACTTTATACCACCTTTATTTATGAAATGGAGTTTAGTAGAATACAGAATTCTTGGCTTGCAGTTATTCTGTTTAAAAAGGCTAAAGATAGGACCTCATTCCTTTCTGGCTTCAGGGGTTTCTCTTGAGAAGTCTGCTGTTAGTCTGATGGGTTTGCCTTTGTAAGTTATTTGATATTTTCTCCTCGTGGCTAATAGGAATTTCTCTTTAATGTTGACTTTGGTCAGTTTGATGACGATATCCCTTGGTGATGCCCTATTTGCAATGAATCTTCCAGGTGTTCTTTGAGCTTCTTGTATCTAGATGTCTCAATCTCTAGCAAGACCAGGAAAGTTTTCCTCAATTATTCCCTCAAATAGGTTTTTCAGGTCTTTTGCTTTTTCTTCTTCATTCTCAGGGATGCTTATGATCTTTATATCTGGACATTTTACATAATTTCTTGTAGGCTCATTTCTTGTAGACTTTGTTCATTTGTCTTGATTCTTTGTTCTTTATTTTTGATTGACTGGGTTAATTCAAAAGAATTGTCTTCAAGCTCTGAAATTCTTTTTTCTGCTTGGTCTAGTCTTTTTTTAAAACTTTCCACTGTGTTTTGTATTTCTTTAAATGAAATTTTTTATGTCCAGAGGTTTAATTTGGTTTGTTTTTAAACGTGTCTCTCTCTTTAGTAATTTTTTCATTCATTTCCTGAATTGTTTTTCTGGTTTCTTTGAGTAGGTTTTCCATTTTCTCTTGGATTTCATTGAGCTTCCTTACAATTCACATTTGGAATTCTTTATCTGTCATTTCAATATTTTCATTTTGGTTGGGATTCATTGCTAGAGAGCTGGTGTGGTACTCTAGAAGTGTTCTTTCACTCTGATTTTTCATTCTTCCAGAGCTTTTGCACTGATTTCTTCTCATCTGGAGAAGCTGTTGCTTCTTGTTTTTGGATTTTCTTTTGTTTAGATGGGACTTTTTTCCCCCTTCACTCTTAAGGGTGTGTCTGTAGCATATGTTAGGTAAAGACCTTTGGCTTTGCTTGTGGGTACTTTGATGGGGATCCAGGTTCTGGATGGATACCTTGGTTATGGATATTCTTAGTGTGGTGTTTTTCTCAGTTGCTAGTTATTTGTAGGCTATAGCAGCGGTGTACTATGTGCAAGGGCAAATTTCCTGTCTCTTGTTGACAAGGGAAGATAATAGTCTTTGAAATTCTCTCTCCTTTCCCAGCCCTGTGGTCTTCTTAACAGTGTGAGTTATATTGAGATGCTCAGTTTAATCTCCAAGACAGTAGGTGGTGCTTATAAGTTAGAGTTGGCCACATCCTGTATGATTAAGTCAGTAAATGCTGTAATGGGCTGTGCAAATTATCTTCCCTGACAGTAGGTTGCACTTGCTCCTGCCATCCGCAGCACTGTTTTTTGGTACCTATGACTGACTCTAATCCTTCAGGAGAAGCACTCAAATGCCCTAGGTGGTGGGCTTGGCCCTGGAGCTCGCAGAGGATTCCTTATTCTCCACCACAGCAGAGGTGGGTGGAGTAGTGAGGCTAGGCAGGACTGGGTCAGAGGAGCCTACCTTCAGGCTCCACAAAGGTGGGCACAAGAGCTGTCTCAGAAGGGCTCAAGGTGTACTAGCTCCCAGACTGCTGGGGAAAGCCACCAGGGAGGGGCTGAAGCAGCTCCACCAACCTAGAAATTCTGCTCATGGAGGAGGGGCTGTCTGGGATTCACAGACTGGCCATAGGGAGTGAGTTTTGCTCTTCTTCCTCCTCCCCTGCCCTGATATCTCCTCCCAGCATCTGGCTGCAAACAGAAGCCCAAGCTAGCTGAGCTCACCAGCAATGATGCTGCAGGCTGGGAGCTCCCCTGTCCAGCATCCTGCCCCAGACAGAAAGCACAGCTTTCCTGTGGGGGGAGGGGTGCTCCACAAGTGCGCTACAGCGCACACCCACACTACAGTCTCTTTTCAGTTCTGCCCACATGAGCTCCCTTGCCTCCCAAGATTAGATCACAAATCTCCCCTTCATGTCCCCAAACAACACAATCAAGTCCTGAGGGTATAGGATCCAGCTGGTAGGCCTGTCCCTTTGTCCCTCAAGTTCAATCCCTGACTATGCTAGGGAGAAGGGTGCTGGTTCTGAGTTGCCCTTGGGGTAGTCAAGCAGGTTTGATGTCCCTCTGCTTCAGGGTATGACTCATTCTGCTGGAGCAGTCATGTGAGCAGCACTAGCGAGAGCCAGCAGGCAGGAAATTCACAATATGAGCACCCCTTTGTCCACTGTAGGTCTTTAAGAGGAAAAATGTGAGCCCCACTTTCTGTGGGAGCCTTGATGTAGTAGACATACCAACATAAGGGAAACAGTTGCTCCTGAAAGCCCCAGCTCAATTGTCCCTTGGAACACCTGTGCCACTGGGTGGTAGTAGGCAGGGGAGAGGAGGGATGGGGAAAGAATCTCAATGAAGGAGAGCTGGCACTTTGATCCTCCTTCATCCCTCTCCTTGGAAGGCAGCCCGCCTGGAACGTTCTAGCTCTGAGATCACACAGTATCCCCAGGGCCCACTGGCCTCCATGGCCACCGCAGTCTGTGTAGAAGTTGGGAAATGTTTGTGTAGGGACCAGTGACACAAAAACTGAAGGGCTAAAGTTTCCAGGGGAGGACAAAGGCACACAATGGGTAGAGAAGCGGTATAGTGCCCACCGTCTCTGTTCAGGTCTGTGGTGAGGGGGAGTAACCCCGGGGGTCTGGCAGCCTGGTGCTTTGTTTTCAAGAAGCTCCCAGTTCACTGGCAACAGCAGCTTTTGGACTTATAAGGGTAGAAAATCTCTCCAGCAGCTCAGGAGACTGCTGATTACCAGATGTGTGAAGGAAGGAGAAATGAAACCTCCACCTACCCCTTTCACGGGACTCCAAGTTTCTCAGGGATTGATCTCCACCAAAATCTTGTTCCTTCTTGTTCTGCTCTGCAACTTCTTTCCCTGAAGGGGTACCTTTTGTCAGAGGGAGCTCCAGGCCCTTTCCACATCTGAATTATTGTCCTCCTTCCAATTTGTAGGTCACAGAATGAGTTAAGAGAGATAAAAATCAGGAGATACTTACAGTTTATTTTAAAGAAAAGAAGAAATTATGGGGATCTTTGGAAAAGTCACACAATTCCTGATCAAACCATCCTCAGGAACTGTGCTGAGAAGTCCAAGTGCAAATGGAGCCACTTGGTTGAAGTGTTCCCTGGTACTAGTGAAGCTCCATCTGGAGGCATAAACATGGACAGGACTTCTCTCAAGGGCAGTAGATAATGGAATATATTTTGTTTCAATCTACATCTTCTTTCTTTTTAATTTTTTTATTTTTTTAAATTTTTTATTTTTAATTATTATGGGTACATAATAGTTGTATATATTTATAGGGTACATGTGATGTTTTGATGTGGGGGGATAAAGTGGGGATGGTTAATAGGTTCAAAAATATAGCTAGCTAGAATGAATGATATTTGATAGCACAACAAAGTGATCATAATCAACAATAAGTTAGGGCATACTTTAAAATAACTAAAAGAGTAGAATTGAAATGTTCCTAACACAAAGAAATGATAAATGCCTGAGGTGATGGATACCCCAGTTATCCTGATTTGATTAATTTACAATATACTTTTGACCCTAATTTACCAGACACATTTCTAAAACATTGATAGCTCTCAGGATGTACTTAACCAATAGAGAAAGTATCTTTATAATAGAGAAAGTATCTTTATAAAATTCGAATTTATTAACTCCGTAAGGCCTAAAACTTCACAAAAGAAGTGTTTAAATCTGGAAACCATTTCTATAGAAAAGGAAATATTAGAAAAATTTAGCATTCAATCTGTCATAAGTAAATTAATTTCCATAAAAAGCAAGATGCATAATATGAAACAAATTTGAATATTCCAAAGGCTATTTTTCCAAAGTTTGGCTAAAAATTCAAAAATCTTATGATGGTTAACTTTATGTGTCAACTTCACTAGCCATAGGGTGCCCAGATATTTAGTAAAACATTTATCTGGGTGTTCCTATGAGGGTCTTTTTAGTTGAGATTAAAATTTAAATTGCTAAAACTGAGTAAAGTAGATTACCCTCCCAATGTTAGTGGACTTTATCCAATCAATTAAAGACTTCAACAGTACAAAAGGGTTGACCTTCCCCCAAATAAGAAAGAATCCCTCTTGCCTAACTATTTTGAACTGGAACACTGGTTTTTTCCTGACTTTAGACTTGAATTGAAACATGGGTTGTTCCTGAGTCTTGAGCCCACAGGCCTCCAGACTGGAACTCATTGGCTCTCCTGGGTCTCCAGCTCACTGACTCACCCTGAAGATCTGGGGCTTGTCAACCCCCATAATCACTTGAGCCAACTCCTTATTACACACACACACACACACACACACACACACACACTCCTCTACCTTACTGAAGATATATATATATATAGAGAGAGAGAGAGAGATGTATACATTCATACATATACACACACATACATATATGCAATACCTTCTGTTTCTCTGGTGAACTTTAATATACATCTGTTAATTTATGTTTAACAATTCAATTTGCATAGCTCCTACAGAATAGCTTTTTAGTTGTAATATTTGTTATTCTTGAGTATTCTTTTTTACTTGAGGAAGATACACCTCTTTTTCTAATTTTCACAAAGGCACCAAAAGGGCTGTGGCAGCCTTGGAAGTAGTATAGCACACGGAAGAAAGCATGGCAAGGGGGTTAAGAATAAGCACTTAAGCCTAAATTTAATATCTGCCTCCACACCCCTCAGCTTAGGCTCATGCCCTCCCCTCTGTGCTTTAGTTTCCTCATCTGCAATATGAGGCTGACATGGTTTAACCATGTCAGCACCTAGAACAAAAAGCACCTAGAACAGTGCCTGACAAGTAGCTATAAATATTAGCTACTGCTGTTATTATCTTTAGTGTATTCAAAAGTGCATATTATAGTTCTTAAATTCTATTAACCATGAAACACATGGTATTTTTTACTATTAATATTATTAGAATCTCCCCATGCTATAAAACTGAAGGGAAATGAGAGGAGAAAAATAAGCTTCTCACTGAACTTTTCATGTGATCATGGCATGTCACTGACCCCAATTTTGAAAGGGTGGGTTTTTTCATATGTCTCAGAGTTAAGAATACAATATGTACACTCTAACCTTTCTTCTTAGTATCAATCTTGCCTCTGTTTTTAGAAAAATCTAGTTCATGCATAATTATTTTATTTATTAAAATATTAAGCACTTAAAAGATACACTGGTACATAATAAGTGATTCCTAACCTTAAAAAATCTCCCATTAACAGAGGTAATTATTAATTGTGGATAATAGCACAGTAGCTAAATCATCAGTTGGTTTTTCCAACCAGCCACCACAGGCTTTAAATTTCAGAAACAAAGTGATCAAATAGAAAAAGACTCTAAGAACTAGAGGCAGCTCCAGGAAGAATCCCAAGGATAGGACCAGCTAACTTAATTCTTTAATCTTTGTCCTATCACTGGCCTTTTTCTGGTGCCTCAACTTGCTGAAATGATATTTTCAGAAAGAAATCTCCAATTATATTAGAAAATGGTATTCTGGTTTCATATTAGGTCTGGAGGGACTATTAGGACTGACAAAGATATTGAGAATTTTTATCTAGTGGAAAAGTTACTGTACTAACTCTATTATCATTTTAAAGCAACATGTACTATTTCCTCACTGAATGAGGCTGCACTTCCCTATAGCCGGACTCCAAGATCACAATGTTCATGTCATTATTACCTTGCTGAGGTAAAAACCTCAGCTAATGAGCTGTCTTCCCGCTCCCGACAGAGTGGCCCAAAGTGTTTAAGAAGAAGCTTCTCAGCCTTCATCTGCCTGGACTATTTAAAGGAAGCAGCTAGTGGGGTATTGCGATTACCGTAACCAGTGCGTAACCACCCAGAAATACAGACTTGGCATCCCTCAGGGTAGACAAGCCCTGGGAATAGGGGCAGACACCTCCTAGCACCCAGACCCCACAAGACTCAGATACAGTTCCAGCAAAGCATCCTAGGTATCCACGATCATCCGTAGCCACAGCTGCTGTTTGCCCCAGTGGCTTTAGTCAGGCTGCTCCAGAAGTCCCTTGGCAAGCACCCAAATCCACTTCAGGGACACTGATTGACATTCTTTGTCTGACTAAGTTTCAGAAGATTTTGGATTTTACTTTAATTTTTTTTCAGCAGTTAAAATAATATTCTGACTGCTTCATTGATTATACTCCCAATAGTGATCTAACTTAATTTGTTCCACCACTATGCTTTTATTTCATTCTCCTCACTCACCAATTATTTTTTTTATTCCTCTTAGCTCATCTTTTGGAGCAGCAGAAATGTCAGAGGCAAAAGAAGCTAACTTGGAGGAGTTGGGATAGTGGCTATAGATAAGCAATGATGAATAAGAAATGAGTTCTGTGTGTATTACAGACTGAATGTTTGTGTCCCCCCACCAAAATTCATATGTTGAAGCCCTAACCCCCAATGTGATGCTATTTGGAGATGGGGCCTTTAGGAGACAATTAAGGTTAGATAAGGTTATGAAGGTGGAACCCTTATAATAGGATTAGTGTTCTTATAATACAAGGCACCATAGAGATCCCTTGCTCACTCTTGCATGCTCTCTTTCTCTCCCCCCAACCCCCGACATATACACCAAGGAAAGGCCGTGAGAGCACAAAGCAACAAGGTGGCCATCTGCAATCTAGGAAGAAAGCTCTAACCAAGAACCAAATCTGCCAGCACCTTAATCTTGGACTTTCCAGCCCCTAGAAATGCGAGAGGTAAATTTCCACTGTTTAAGCCATCCAGTTTACGGTATTTTGTTATGGCAGCCCCAACTGACTAATACAGCAGGGAATAGACCTGACACTATTGATCTGAATATCATTATGAATCTTAAATATTCAGGCTTCTCTATTAGAACTGGAGCATGTCAGAAATTATTTTATTTGCTCATTTATTTATATTAAAAGCCTTACAAAATTATGAAAAAAAACTATACTTAGAAATTCCTATAATTAATACTTTCATTAAAAGACTATATTACATCAAAACAGAATTTTCTTAGAAATGTTAAGCTGTGCAGTCATCATAAATTTAAGTATAAGCAATATTTCAGTATGCACTAGGAGACTAATCATCCAATGCACCAAAAATTCAAATGTAAAATCAATTTAACTGAAACAAATTATTTTCAGTCATTCAACAAAACTAATGAAATTCTTTCTAGATGGTCATGGTGCCAGCTGCTATCTGTGCAAGGTGAAGGTGGGTAGTAAGAAATCAAATAATGAGTAAGATATGGGCTCTACCCTTCAGGGGCTTGATCCCAAGGGACTTGATCTCTGACATCCAAAAACCCATAATACCCACCTGAATAAGCCTCTGAAATAATTAATTTGCCTGTATCTATTATAGACATATTAATTATTCACTCCATTTTTCAAATGCTCATTCATATGCTGTTTATTGTGACTTCAATCCATACTGTGAAATACATATTCTTATTCTCAAAGTGTGTATTTTTCCAAGTACAGAGATAGGAATCAACTTGATTTTCAGAGTTAATACAGCCTAGTAACACATCAATGCAAAAGAAAAGAAAAAAATATGCTAAGCTCAAAAGTTATTCACTTAGATACAAAAACAGACTATTCAAAGGCTTACAGGCTGCACTCAAGTCTCCCAGTTGGAGATAATGAGACACCATCTGCTCGTCACTCATTTGCAGAGTTTTATGTAGCCAAAGAAGAGTGATCAAATACCCATCTGAGTCAGTTGCACCATCTATTTTTCTATACTACATAATACAAATGTATATATGTTTTAGAAACTAAATAGAATTATTTTTATTAAAAGAAACAAACCTTTTGAATATATTTAATCTCTTAATAATATCTTGTGGTAGGGAAAATGTATTTTCTCCTTCAAAGAATATTTGAGTCCAGGGCTTATCCACACCTGGTTCACATTTGTTTAAAAAAAAAAAAAATGTAAACTTCAGTGTCACCTCCACCCATGCCTAGAAGAGAATAAAATGAAAGTTTAACAGCAGCAGCAAAATGGGTTAGAATTGAGACAAATGTTTTCTCTACTAGAAAAGAAGAACTTGTTTTTATGGGATCAAAAGTTGATTTTGGAGACATAATATTAGTCACAGATTATCTCCCATTGTGAAATAACTTCTTGTTTAGATTTTTCATGCCCTAAAATTATATGGGGGAATATTATATCCAAAAAATTATAATAATAATAAAGACTGTTCAGAAAGTGACTGATTTCAGAACAATTCAAAACTAAAGTGTGTAATATAAACTTTTATTTACTAATAAAAGGCAGGAAGTAGGGTTGTCAATGGCTTTACTCCTCTAGAAAGATTTTCTCATATGTAAAGTAGAGTCCAATTTTTCTTTCTATGTATATTGGTGTCCTGTAGTAGCTCTAGGATACTATTTGGCTAATGCGGTTTTTTCTCACATGGGATAACATCAAAAAAACTTGTAATTCGTAAGTGTAAAGTTCACATGCTGTTAATGAAAAGGAAAAACTGAGAACCACAGATAAGGTGTGTAAATAAGCCAAAGATCATTACTTAAATATTATTGACACTGTTATTAAATACTATTCTTTTTCTTAGAGGCAGAAACGTGCATTCAGAAGAACACAAATCATCAGGGGGTCCTTGGGAAGATGAGAAGAATGAATTACAGGGGGCGAGCATGGCTTTAGACAGAAGGAGAAGTCAATCATACAAAGAGGAAGAAGCCAGAAGATCGGATAGGCCCCTGTCCACTGTAATGTCTCACTTTTATCTACAAGTACAACCTTTAGTCAGTTTTCACAGTTCAACTCAAATCACCTCCACATTGAAACCTCCCCTAACTTCCTCAATCAGATTCACCCGCTCCTCTTCATATAATCTCATTTAACAACGAGGACTTCAAGAGAGCTCGCCCTCTCTGAGTATCAGAATCTGGCAAAATTTCTGGTATATAAGTACTCAGTAACTGATTTTTGGAATCAATGAATGAATCTCTTAAAGAGTTACTTTGATATTTCTGGATTTTTCCTCCTCAACATTTCCACAAGATGGTTTCAGGAACAAAAGACAGGAAAGCGGGGAGGACAGGGGAAAAGATCCACCCAGGGATAACTTAGATTGAGAATTCCCTAAGCAGGGACTCGGATTTCCTGAATATTCACGACAGAGCCCAGCATGATGTCTTGTGCTCAGAAACACTAAAGAGGTATTTGTAAGTTTGGGTTATATTAGCTCTGTTTAGACAACGGATAATTTTTTATCCTGTTTGCTACAGTCCTGAAAACAGAGTCCTAATATTGTTAAAGTTGTTGAGATCAATCATAATCTTATGCTTTCAGAACTTTATTCTTTATCCTATGCCCTGGGGCCCTGACTCTGGTTATTCCTTTCTCTCTACTACACTTTTACCTTGTATATACTGAATCATCTCGTGGGTCATGCCACTTTACAATTCCATGTGCCATGGTGTTTATTTTTGTGCCATGGCATTTATTTTTGTGTCAATACCAACAAAATGTATATCTAGCCAAAGTGGCCATTCAATAGTAGTTTGTTGATCACAACCCCACCAGGACCTACAATCCATTGATCTTCCAGCTTTCTCTGTCCCTTAGTACTTTTATATCCTTACTTTCTAACTTATCCAGCTTAGTATCCAAAATTCAGTATTATAATCGCTCTGATGTATACACTTTCAGCTCTCCTGGTCTTCCATCATTTTGTTGTACCTGTTTGGCAAACTCTAACCCTGCTTAGATCTAATTTTCCATCTGTTACTCATCTGCACCTAAGTAACTCATTGTATAAGAAGATAAACTGCATAAAATATTCAAAATGTTGGTCCCATGTTAAACTCATAATTGATAACCTCAAATGAGTTCATAGTTTCACCCAAGAAACCTACTGCATTTTCTCAGAATGTTCACTCTCTAACCCTTATGGATGATTATATACATTTTCCCTTCTCCTTAAATCTCCACCAGCTTCTCTCCTTTCCTAACTTTTATCAGATTACCTTGAATCCTACTGAGAAAACAGAAGCAATCAAAAAAGAACTTCTACAGAGTTCCACCACATCTACCCAACCATTTCTTCTAGCCCTGCCTTCCCTTCTGGTACCTTTATGGGTGGACCGTCCCCATTCCTATCAAAGCTAATCTCACCCTTGTGCGTGCAATCCCTTCCCTCTTACATACTCAAGGACATTTCTCCAAGAATTCTCTCCTCTCTTCCCTGCTCTATCAATTCTTTCCACTATGTCACTTCCATCTGTAGCCAAACATGCTATCATTTTTTATCTTAAATAGACACTCTCTCCCTCCCTCCATCGCTTACACCACTTCCTCCTCTAGCTACCATTCTGTTGCTCGTCTATGCTTTGCAGAAAGAGCCCTCAAAAGAGTTGCCTAGACTGCTGTTTCCAATTTGTCCCCTCCCATTCTCTCTTTAACTCATTCTAAATCATACTTTTTACACATTTGTTTTCACCACCTCTTCATCCATGACTTCCATGTTGCTAAATTTAATCAGCTATTTTCAGTTCTTATCTTTCCTAACTATTGGAGGAATTTGACATCATTGATTATTCCCTCCTCTGAGTAACATACCTTCACTTGGCTCCATGACTCACACACCTCCATGTAGGCTTTCCCCCTGCATGGACACTTCTTCTTAATCCTTTTTGCTGTTTCTTCTCAATTTTCCTAAATATTAAATAATCAGATGCCTTGGATTTCTTTTTTCTGTCTGTACATACCTTGTTAGTGATCTCCTCCAGGCTCGTGGCTTCAAATGCCATACTCAGAAGAAATGACCCCAAATTTATATCTCCAGCGAGACCTTAAGTCCATAGTCACATGCCCTGCCTCCAGCTCAACATCTCTATGGGGTATCTAATGGGATCTCAAACCTAGCCTGTCCAAAGGCAAACTCCAGGCTTCCCCAAAAATCTGTTTCCAAAAATATTCCATCTCATAAATGCAACTATACCTTCCATTTCCTAAGAATAAAAGTCTCAGAGTTATCGTTGACTCCTCATACCCCACATCCAAGTAAACCCTGTTGATTCTACCATGAGAATCTCTTTCTTTCTTTCTCAATAGATAGATACATATTTACAAATATGTGACATATAACCACTTATCACCACCATTTCCACTGCCACCATCTTGTCAAGCCACCACCACTACTTACCTGGATTACTGCAATAGCTTTAACTAGTCTCACAGTTTCCACTTTTCCCCCTTCATCTATTCTTAATACAACAGCCAAAGTGATACTTTTAAAACATAAATTCAGATAATGTCACTACTCTTGCCAAAACCCTCCTATGGCTTCCCACTTCAGAGTTATAATGGCCTATAAGGCTCTATACCATCTGACTCCTATTACTTCTCTGACCTCACATGTTACCATTATCCCCTTTGCTCATTCCATCCCAGCCTTACTAGCCCCCTTTCTGTCCTTTCACGTTATCAGACTCATGCCTGCCTCAGCATCCCTTGCACTTGCTGTTCCCTCTGTCTGGAATGCTCTTCTCCCACATATCCACATGGCTCACTTCCTCACCTTCTGCAGGTCTTGGTTCAATTACTGCCTCAGTGAGATCTTCCTTGTCTACCATTTTTAAATGGCAACCCCTTCTCGCTACCTTCCCAGTACTCCTTATCCTCCTACTCTGCTTCATTTTTCTCCACAGCACATATCATCATACATTGGGTTTCCCAGGAACAGGGTTGCCAGATAAAATACAGGACACTCAGTGATATTTGAACGTCAATTTATTTACAGGATGCAGGACCTCACCTGCAATGCAGAAAGGCCATTGCCTTCCAGTTTGATATAAAAATGAACAAATTTAATTCTAATGGATTGCTTGGGAATTCAATTCTCTATAGCCCCAGCATAAAGAACAAGAGAGAAAAATCCCAAATGCTATGAATTCTTATTTAATCCAGTTCTAAATCCACTGTGTGGCCTAGTATTAAACCACCTCTGTTCACATTAAACATCTTGACTTGGTAAAGAAGGGTCTCAATATAAAGCATCCCCAGAGCTTTGTAAGAGTCTCTTTAGAATTCTGATTCCATTACCCCAAAATTGTTAATTCTGTCCTGTTGATGTCCCTGGCTAGACTGTGGGCTTTTGAGAGCAGAGGCCGTGTATGATTATTCTTTATATATCCCTAGTTCCTGACACTGTACCCAGCACATAGCAAATATTCAACAAATGTTTATTGGAATAGAATATGATGTTTAAGACTAATTTGTATCATATTTTATATGGTTATTTTAATCAAGCTTATCTTTTAAATGCATCAAATAGGCGATTTCTACAGAAAGCAACATTTACACTTGGCAAGGTTCATGGGGCAGCTGCCAGTTCCTACTAATACACCTTGGATCTATGTTATGTCCCATTTTCCTAAAGTATTTTAAGTGCTTTTTTATATTACCTTATTTGTTATGATTTTTTTATTATTTTTAAGTGACATACAAATAAATAAATTTTTTAAAAAATTAAACAGAGTTCCAAATTTACCATATTTCTGTTTCAGTTGCACTTTTTCAAAATTACTTAAAGAAAATTTGAATGTCAATCAATATAAAAATACTAAATATCAGGTATAAATCAATAGCTTTAAAAAATGTACAAGGAACATTGATGCGTTGTGTTTAGGAGGTAGAAAGGTAGAAACAAAGCATACTCAAAGATGTGTGACTCTCTATCCTAAGAGACTGAAATAGAGAGGGCAGAGGGGAATGAAGGACAATACTTTGCCCTTCTAGAAGGCTAAAAAGTACTAGAGGCTGACTGAGCAACCATAGGAAACAGAATTCCTTCTCCTACCATGATTCAGATGTTTTAAAAGGTTGTGATAGACGCTCTCACACTGGAAGGGACATCTATGGCATAAATATGTGTGATCCAAGGTCACAATCAGTTTAGAGCTGGATTCAATTGAGACGTCATCACAGGAGAATAATGCTGCTAAAAACATAATGGGACTTTCAAATGTATATGAAGTTTTATAAATTGTAAAATGTAAATCACCATATAATCTCTTCTAGATAGTCTAATGTAAAATCTCCAATAAAGTAGAAAAAGGAAAAAAACAAAAAACCCTACCACTGCAGACTCGTGTATTCTTTGTCCCTCCCTGACTAAATGTTTATACTTGCGGTTTTGCTACCCAAGAATCTTGTATTATGTAGGTCCTTTGGGAAAAGGCAAAATGGTTCAGCGAGGGGAGAAAGTGTCCATGTTGCCCCACCCATGGGAGCAATTACGTGTATGAGGCCAAACCTGCTCTGCCAGCTGTGCTCCCGGGGAGAGGGTGAGCCTCCTGTTCTTCCCTCTATTCCAGCTCAGAACATTAAGCCCACCCATGTGGGGAAAAGTTTCCTCACAGAAGACCTCAGATACTCTTGGACTTCATTAAATTGCATGAAATGGGACAAACAGGAGCCATATCAGAGCTTTCTGCCACAGCTTGAATAGGCAGCCCAGCAGCCCAGCTTCAACCCTGGCCAGCCAGGCCAGGGAACCTCCACTGTTAAGCAGACTCCATGGGCAGCCACAGTCTGTGCGAGTGGCCCAGACCCTGGGCGCATCTCAGTTCTGGTCTCATAATGGGCTTTCTCCCAGCTACAATGTCTTGCCTGGCACTTACCGTAATTGTTTAAAATCAAGCCTTAAGACTGGGCACAGTGGTTCACGTCTGTAACCCTAACACTCTGGGGGGCTGAAGCAGGAGGATCACTTGAGCTCAGGAGTTTGGGACTAGCCTGAGTGAGAGCAAGACCTCGTTTCTACAAAAAATAGAAAACTTAGTCAGGCGTGGTGACATATACTGGTAGTCCCAGCTACCCAGGAGGCTGAGGCAGGAGGATCGCTTGAGGAGTTTGAGGTTGCTGTGAGCTATGATGATGCCATTGTACTCTAGACAAGGCGACAGAGCAAGACTGACTCAAAAAAAGAAAAAAAAAAATCAAGCCTTAGGCCCGGCGCAGTGGCTCACGCCTGTAATCCTAGCTCTCTGGGAGGCCGAGGCCGGTGGATTGTTTGAGCTCAGGAGTTCGAAACCAGCCTGAGCAAGAGCGAGACCCCGTCTCTACTAAAATTAGAGAGAAATTAATTGGACAACTAAAAATATATAGAAAAATTAGTGGGGTGTGGTGGCGCATGCCTGTAGTCCCAGCTACTCGGGAGGTTGAGGCAGGAGGATCGGCTTGAGCCCAGGAGTTTGAGGTTGCTGTGAGCTAGAACGATGCCACGGCACTCTAGCCTGGGCAACACAGTGAGATTCTGTCTCAAAAAAAAAAAAAAAAGAAAAGAAAAAGAAAAAGAAAAATCAAGCCTTAAATTCAAGAACATTTAGGGAAAAATTAGACATTGACCTACAACAACCAGATAACCAGAAAACCTCACCAGGTTTTGTGAAAGAAGTATGATTTTAAAAGAAAGAGGCTTAGACTATGTTTTAAATCTAAAAACATTTGCTTAGTGTTTTGAGAATTTTTACGGATAAATCTTCTAAAAATGATTCTTTAAAAAATAAATAGCCATGTATATTGGTGAATGAACTCATTCTTGTACATTGAAAATTCCTGTATTGACACCAACAGAATTTTTTAGTAGAAAGAAAATGGACTAAACAGTACAATTATAACTATGATGCCTGAGCTAATGGACTCAAATATTGTCTTACTGACTTTGCTTTAAAATAAAAATTTTAGAGTGACATACTTAAACTTTGGTTAATTACTAGCAATTGCTTGGTCAATATGGTGACATTCTTTGTTTTCAAATCACCAATTTCAGATAGATAAATTCATTTTAAATTAGATTCTTAATCTTGAATGTTCTTTCCAGTATAAATTATTAACCACAAATATTTTCTGAGTATGATGCCCACATCACAGAAATGGACACTGTATATAATACAAAAATGCAAGTCTTCCTTTCTAAGATGTTACAATCTTGATGGGGAGATTATTCATACACAAGAATGACAGTTACAAATATATAGAGTGACAGTCCATGGAGTGGCCCAGATAAGAAGGGATTTTAGAGAACCAAAAGCAAAAAGAATATTCATTTTTAGAAATAAGAAGAAAAACCTCATGCAGTAAATGGACTTAGAGTTGTACAAGGGGAAACTAAGAAGGTTTCAATGCAAGAAACAACATGTGCTTTCTGGAATGTAAAGGTGATGCTATAAAGAAGAGAGACTGGTAATCATCCTCTCCCTCAACGGCTAGCTTTTAAATTGCTCATATGTATTGTATCTGTGACTCCAGAATGCACTCACTTTGATTAATCAGATTTTAATTCAATTTCTCATATAAAGACTTTCCATTCTGATCTCACCTTCTTAGATATTCTGTGCAGCCTCTCTCTTTGCTGACATCCACAGTTCTGTAATTCCTATGGCTAGAACTAATCATTCTCAAGAGTACCCTAACTCTGCAGGATCCTATAATCGTATGCTCCTCATGCAGAGTCCTCTGGATGGTATTTTGGTTCCTATCTTTTTGATTTTTATAGCTTATTTCACTATCAGATCCATACTGAGCAAGTCCCATTGTGTCTCTATTAAATATACAAAGGAAATGACAGAAGTCTAGAGATAATACCAAAATATGCAAAGAAAGATGGTTTGAAGAACTTAACTTTTAAAAAAAAAAATACAGCGATGTAATAGATGAAGATTCCATTTTAGATATAAAAATCCTAAACCCCCAGGCTCTCACTATGGGTTCCAGAAATGATCCTCTACCCAAACGTACACAATTGAAAACTACAGTCCACCCTTTGCAACCTTTTTGCTGGACAGAACTCTGAAATACAGGGCATGTGTCCTTCATGACTCCTGTGTTCGCATTAATCTCCCTACTGGCCTTCACTTTCCCTTTGCCCTTTAAGGACTGAACAGCTTTGTCTTTACAGAGCTAATGTTCATTCCCTCTCACACGTGTGTGCTTTCTTTGTCTCTCTCTCTCTCTCTGTCTCTCTCTCTCTTTTTCTCTCTCTCTCTCTTTCCCCCCCCCCCGCTCCCCTTTGCTTGTCATAGAGAAAAAAGATTCTAAATATTATTTCATAGTAAGATCTTAGGGACTCAACATGCTGCCCTCAATGAATATTTCCATTTTTGAAAGGAACCACAGCAAGAGGGCAATGCTTTGCCCAAGAGAATGAGTTGCCATAAATTGAATTGAAGTCATGTCAAAAGAAAGGTGTATTTTTTTTTAATGTGAGAGTTGCCTGAGGAATTTTTTATGATCATAAAGTAGGAAATATCTTTTCAACACTTTATTCATTTTACATGAAGCAGTTAGTTGGCATTTCTCTTCTAACAACTGGGTGGTAGTCGTAATAAAGATAATCACAGCTGATGTTCAGATGTTTACTGCTATTATTAGCTAACATTTATTGCACACCGTTCTAAGGATTTTATATGTATTGTCAATTAATTTCTATTATTATTTCCTTTTTAAAGATGAAGATGTTGAGGCACAAGGAGGTTAAGAATGCACCCAAAGAGCTATAATTCAAATCCAGGAAGTGTAAACAACTAGATCATGCCTGCTAAGAATTAGTGGCCATGGACCCACAGGAAACAGTAACCAGCTCATGCACACATAGAGCTAGGTCTTTTCCTAATGGTGATCGGGCAAGCCATCAGAGGTGTCTTGCTCTTCCCTTCAACTCTCATCCCACATTGGGCCCAGGGTCTGTTTTTCCAGCCACTCAACACTCGACACCAACGCATTTTATTCCTTCTTCCTCCCATCTTCCTTTCTTCCTCCCCTGCACCATCTCTGCCCTTCAGCAAGAGCAACCAAACGAAGATACTGATGTTCCTTTCCTATGAGATTCCAGATTATAGCTGGTTATTCTGATTAATTCTTATTGGTGTTTCTATTGCAACCAACCACTTTAAACTATCATACTAAAACGTAATTATTTTCTGTTTCATAAATGTTGTTCAAAATGTGATAGCCTATGAAAAGTACAAACAGTGCTTTCAGAAAGCAATTTATTTTGGAGTCTAGTTTCACAGAATTTTAAAATTAGGAAAGATTATAGGGGTCACCTCACCATAGGGGTGATACAACAGAGGCCCAGGGAGTTCTGGTGACCTGGCTGAGGTTATGCAACCTGTTTGTTCCAGGAATGGAACCCAGATTTTCTGACTTCCCATCCAATTTATTTAGCAAAAATTTAATAGGCATTTTTTTATGTGTCATGCACTGAGGATACAAAAGAAACAAAAAATCTAGTGCCCTTTTTACTACATGTTTCTTAATTAGAGTCAAGTTGTAAACATTTTGATGGTGAGGGTGTCCTCAGCTGCTAAAAGAAATACGGATGTCTTCACATTCACAGCAAGAAAGCTCACTGAGAAGAGCGATGTTTCTCTTTAAGATAAAGCAGAGTTAGATTTTAATATGAACTGTTGGAGCCAACAAGGACTTCATGATATATTTATTCATATATTCATAATATAATTCAAGCCTTCTTATTTTGCCAGTGAAATAAATAGGAATCATTGAGGCTACCTAGTTTTATGCTCTTTCCACCACACCTGCACCTTCTACCTTCTTCTTGTTGAAAGTAAAACAAAATTTTCGAAAAGAAAGAATATGATATTCCAAAATGTTATACTTCCCAATCACTGAGACATTTTTACAAATTCCATGGTGGGGAAGAAAGATGAATCCAAGGAGAGATAGGCATGAGACACTGCTTATCTTCCTCCTTGGGTAACAACTTTTCTTATGCTGGCTGAGAAAGAAAAGAAAGAAAAAGGCAGAACCGGTATTAATGAACCACTAGCTGAGCAAATGGGCATGACACTCTCCAGATGGATTTTGCTGGCAATTTTAGGAAGTTATATAATATTTTGACCTGAAACTGAATATTGTCTCTGAGCTATGAAAAATCTAAGACAGCTGTGACTCCATGATAAAGATTCATGATGGAAGCAAGCTTTTGCAGCACCCTGGTCAATGCTGACCCCCAAGGGTAATAATGCAACATTGACTATTTTCTTAGAGAACAAAACCCTGCAATGTGGCCAGTTCTTTTGCCTTTTTTTCTAAGCATGCAACTAGTCATAAATTTTTGACATTGCTTTCAGCATAACATTATCACTGCTTCTTGCTTCTTCCTTGAAAACTGATTATTCTTTATTATTAGCTAGTATTTGGGACCAAATTTCCATCAGTGCGGAATGTATGCCACTTAAGTAGATTTTCCAGTCCCTTGCCTATCAGATATGCCCCACAGTGGAAACACAATTGTTACTGAGGGGTTAAAGCCATTCTATAGTCATTTCTCAGGCTTTGTGATATGCAGGGGAGCCTAAACTAAAATATGAATAATGTTTTTTAATATACCAAAAGCTGACTGCCTTAAGTTGTTTTTCTCCCTGCTTAAACCAAAGCACAACAGGAATAAGTGTTATATGCAATTCAAAATCCATTTCAAGCCAAGTACCAACAATAAATTATGAATACTTTAAATAATGAAAATATGCATATGAAATGTTATTTTTATGCCCATAAAATAGTAAATATAGGGTCAAAATAAAAAAAAGAAACTCAGACACCTACTAAACTATGAATACACTGGAAAATAATTCAGTAATCAGGATGAAGAAAGTTACTTGGCATGGAAGTAACTGTTAGGGTGAGGCTATCAAGGACTGGTCTCATATTTATATAGAGAATATGATTGCTTTATGTGATTATTTTATTCAAAAACATCTACTGAACACTGTGTGCCTGGTATTTTCATATGAGGAGACCACATCTAATATTTATTGAGCACCCACTATGTACCCAGGCATTCTACTTACTGACTTCAATAAATCTTGATAACAATTCTATGAGGCAGATACTAGTTTGAATCATGTGAAATTTCCATTTTTGTGGATCAAAAGGGTAAAATATTGGCAAATTCATAGAGTCTGACTTGAATGTTAATGTTATCATTTTATAGGTGGCTCAGAGAAATTAAATAATAGGTCCAAATATCTGGTGGAATTGGGATTTTAACCCATACTTTTTGTATCCCACTTTATTTTATGTAATTGTAATTAAAATGTAAGGATCTCACAGCCCCTCAAACTATAAATCTACTACCCTCAGTCCCATCCAAGCCAAAAGACCTGCCCTCCCTTCAGGTTAAGGATTTGATTCTATTAAAAGCCTTCCTTCTCTACAGACTCACTAACCTTCTTTTGGCTTCATTGTAGTTTGATTGTCATTGCATTTTCTGAACAAAAATTTGGAACATATGATCAGGGAGAAACATGATCATTTAAAAGGACAAGGATATATTTTAATAAAATGATAGCAATTGATACTATCCTAGGAAATTTTGGAAGAATGATCATCATAAACGTATCACTTGCACACTACAGTGCAATTGTCTTTATGTGGCTGCCACACTCTACTTGCAGCTCCCTGAGGGCAGGTTCTATGTTTTGTTGCCATTTGCAAAATACCTGTAATTTTGTAGGATATAAAACGTTAGAGCACTGTAGTGGTGAGCAGAGGTAATCAGAAGCATCATGGTGGGGGGGTAGGGGACTAACAATTGGACCAAGACATTCTCCTTTCTCTCCAAAACCCTACAGGTTGTGAGTTTCCATAGGACATCTATTTATCGAATACTTCTTACACATTAGGTATTTGTTAGATGCTGTATCTGGCAGGCTTCTAGGAAAAAGAAAAGACTTATTCAGGCCTTAAAAATAAATTAGGCATACGAAATAGTATAGATCCATGGTTCTCAAACACTAGCGTGGATCAAAATCACACAGAGGGCTAGTTAAAACACAAACTGCTGGGTCTACCCAAGAGTTTCTGATTCAGTAGGTGTAAGTTGGGGCCCAAGAATTTGCATTTTTCTCAAATTCCCAAATTATGCTCATGCTGCTCCTACTGTGAGAACCACTTGTATAAACCACTGAAGATTAGAGAATCAGAATGAGCAATACCAAAGAGGATGGACTCAATCTAAAGAGTCTGACCTGTCAATATATAAATATAGATTCTAAGCTGCCCTGACTTGCTCCTTTGAAGGCCATCTACTTCAATATAACCTGGAACATTCTCACAGCCCAAATGCAACTGCCACCTAGCACAACTTCAACATCTGGTAGAACCACAGACAGCTGCCAATCATCCAAGTTAGAAGCTTTAAGCAAGTATCCAAGAGGAGTCACTCCCTCACCTCCAGTTTTCCTACAGTCTGTCTCTGTAGAGTTGTTTATTAAGGCCAACTTATTCTATAGGCCTCTCTGCAAAAAGAAATTTTCTTTAAGTCACTCAAGTGTCTCATTGCTTTATAAGAACTTTCAAGAACTCTTACGTTTGTATTGTAGCTATAAAAGTGAGCACAACTTTTTTCCACAACTATTTAAAATCTTGTTTCCAAAGATCTGTAGAAATCAAATTTTCTAATTCGCCCCCAGCCGATGTCGGTCTTTAATCTCCCGTGACACTCCTGGTTCCCTGGTGATCTTGACTTCAAATGATACAAGGCATTTGTCTCACAACTCTCACTAACATTCGTCCTTCTCAGCACATCTAGGCCTCATCTTGTGTTGTTGATTAAAAGAAGTGAGAAGTCTGAGTCTTAATCAATACTTTCCAGATTGATTAATGGACCATGACCCACATGCTACGGCTGAGCTCAAGGTTTATAAAGCACATCCAACGAGGTAGTACTGCATTTTATCTTCTGTGTCTTACCAAGTAAATGAAAAGAATCAATACAGTGAACAGAGGGGCTAATGAGCAGCCCCCATAATAGAGACTCTTATCACCTGATTCCATATAAAAAAAATCCAAAGACCTTAAACCATCAAAAAAAGAGACTCTACCCCTATGCATCTCTCTCTCCCTCCCTCCCTCTCTCTTTCTCTCTATTATCTACCTATTACCCACTCTACCAACAATAATTTTAATTTACAGAGGTCGGTTTTAAATTCAGCAGGAGTACCACCAGGACCAGACTACAAATTTGTCATGTGCAAAAAAAAAAAAAAAAACAACAACAAATAGAATACTCAGGGCAATAAAGAAGAGCAAGAAGAAACAAAATGACAAAGGTTACCTTATGACAGGGAACAAAGAAAGCTTGTCAATATATTTTAAAGGTCATAATAATAAAAATGCCATTATGAATTCATTTAGACTTTTCCCCTTTCAAAGACATATTAAGAGTTCTATACAAACATGGGAAAGAACCTCAGAATTCCCTCTTCCTACAGTAGAAAGGACCAGATGTCTCAAATAAAATCAAGGGACTGTTTGAATTTTAGAGATAGCCCCTAAATGTGTACAGCCCTCCAGTAGGTTGCCACAGTGAAATACAAAGAAGGAGGCCAGGTGCAGTGGCTCACACCTGTAATCCTAGCACTCTGGGAGGCCAAGGCGGGAGGATCGTTTGAGCTCAGGAGTTCGAGACCAGCCTGAGAAAAAGCGAGACCCTGTTTCCATCAAAAATAGAAAGAAATTAGCTGGACAACTAAAAATATAGAAAAAATTAGCCGGGCATGGTGGCGCATGCCTGTAGTCCCAGCTACTCAGAAAGCTGAGGCCGAAGGATTGCTTGAGTCCTAGAGTTTGAGGTTGCTGTGAGCTAGGCTGACGCCATGGCACTCACTCTAGCCTGAGCAACAGACTGAGACTCTGTTTCAAAAAAAAAAAAAAATAGAAAGAAGGAAGGCTTCAGTGTTCCAGGGATGCTCTGATTACTTTTATTTGTTTAGAATTATGTCTGCCTTTTAAAAGAATATAATTACTGACAGTGGAACACACCTAAAAATAGAGTAATTCAATATTAAAAAAAAAATAAGTATTCTAATTAGTAACTAGAGGTATACATTTCCACAAAAGGTAGACAATAATTTAAAAATTTCAGAACAAAAATGACTACAATTATTCATCCTAAGATATTTTCTCTTAATTTATTATTTATGTGACCTACAATAAAGTTGAATGAAAGTATAAAAGCAAATATATGGTTTGCATTTGTGTACAATAAAGCATCAATAATTTAGAATCAGCTAAATTAAATACCCATAAATTAACCAGGTTGGCACTGAAGTTTGTACTATCTCTACAAAATAATTAATCAAATCAATAGTGCAAACATGATTATAGGACATTTTTAAAGGACTTTATTATACTAATTCTTTGTGTGTCAATGATACTCCCAATGGCAAATGTATCTCATTTAGTTTTACAATTAAGCAAGCATCAACCTTCACCACCACTAGTTAGTTCTTATGTCTGTGTTTTTTTTTTAAATTCCTCCACATTTCATGTAATTTCTGACTCACAAATGAAACACCCACGCAAATCTGTGACAGCCCCTCCTCCCTTCATCCTGTGCTTGCCCCCAACCCCCACAGCAAAGCAAGAGCTCCAGCTCTTCCTCCCATATCAATCAGACAGAAATCTGCATTCAAAAATCAAGCTGAGATTATAGCAGCACAATTCACAATTGCAAAGATGTGGAAACAACCCAAGAGTCCATCAATACATGAGTGGATTAATAAAATGTGGTATATGTATACCATGGAGTACTATTCAGCTGTAAGAAACAATGGTGATATGACACCTCTTGTATATACCTGGATAGAGCTGGAACGCATTCTACTAAGTGAGGTATCCCAGGAATGGAAAGACAAGCACCACATGTACTCACCATCAAATTGGTATTAACTGATCAACACATAAGAATAACATCTGTTGGATGTTGGGCAGGGGGGAGGTGGGAGGGGGAGGAGGAAGGAGGCGATGGGTATATGCATACACAAAGAGTGCGATGTGCACCACCTGAAGAATGGACATATTTGAAACTCGGACTTGGGGCGGGGGGGGCAAGGGCAACATACGTAACCTAAACATCTGTACCCTATAATATGCTGAAATAAAAAAAAATGTGGTATATGTATACCATGGAGTACTATTCAGTTACAAGAAACAATGGTGATATAGCACCTCTTGTATTATCCTGGATAGAGTCGGGACCCATTCTACTAAGTGAAGTATCCCAAGAATGGAAAAATAAGCACCGTACGTACTCACCATCAAATTGGTATTAACTGATCAACACATAAGTGCCCATATAAGAATGACATCTATTGGATGTTGGGCAGGGGGGAGGTGGGAGGGGGGAGGAGGGAGAGGGGATGGGTATATGCACACACAAAGAGTGCAATGCGCACCACCCGAAGGATGGACATATTTGAAACTCAGACTTAGCGGGGGAAGAGGGGGCAAGGGCAACATACGTAACCTAAACATCTGTACCCCCATAATATGCTGAAATTAAAAAAAAAAAAAAGAAAAAAAATCTTTATGCTCCAGCTACCCCTCTCCATTTTTAGAGGTTGGAAGTTACCTTTCTCTATGATGGTACATTAAAAGATAGGCATTAATTAGTCCTCCCAACTTGTATTTGAGCTTCACGTTAAGTAATTTGTCCCAGGTCACCCAGCCAGTACGAGGGAGAGCTGCTATTTGAACACAGGACAATCTGACTCCAGGGAAGCAAGCTCTTAACCACTATGTTACAAAAAGAAATACTCCCTAAGCAGCTGGGACTGAGAGTCTCAGGAATGCTGATGGCCTGGGTAGGGCATGTGTTGAGTTGTATCATAAGAGCTACTACATTATAGGGATGTTTGAGTCCAAAAAACAGTATTACCGCCGTTCCAGAATGTCGATCCCATCACAGTGAGTATGAGTGGTGAGTCCTTGGTTTTATGCCCTGACGTGTGACACTGAGGGTAAATGTGCTGCAGTGCGAGACACTGGGCTAGGTCTCAAAACAACTCTGAGCTGGCTGTTACTATTGTCCTCATTTTCCAGATGAAGAAACTGAGGTTCAGGTTGGCCCACGGATAGTAAATAGCCAATCTGCAAATCAGGTCATAAAAATAATAACTAACAGTTGTTGAAGGCGTACTATATGCCAGGCACTCTGCTAAGTGATTTCCATATATCATCTCATGTAATTGTCTCACAGGATTATTAGCCAAGTTTCAAAGTTAAGGAAACTGAGGCTCAGAACAGTTGGCTAAGGTGCCTGAGGTTGCACAGTGAATGCAGAGCCATGAGTCAAACTTTAGTCTACTTGCCTCCATAAATCTTGCTCTTCAACATTCTAAGATTTAACCAGAGGATATATGGCCTTTTCCTGGGTCGGAGAAACAAAGTGAATTTAAGAAAGAGAAGAAGGCCGGGCGCGGTGGCTCATGCCTGTAATCCTAGCACTCTGGGAGGCCGAGGCGGGTGGATTGCTCAAGGTCAGGAGTTCGAGACCAGCCTGAGCATGAGCGAGATCCCGTCTCTACTAAAAATAGAAAGAAATTATCTGGACAACTAAAGATATATATACAGAAAAAAAAAATAGCCGGGTGTGGTGGTGCATGCCTGTAGTCCCAGCTACTTGGGAGGCTGAGGCAGGAGGATTGCTTGAGCCCAGGAGTTTGAGGTTGCTATGAGGTAGGCTGACGCCATAGCACTCTAGCCAGGGAAGCAGGGCCAGACTCTGTCTCAAAAAAAAAAAAAGAGTAGAAAAATCATAGTCATAAAAGAGGTAGGATGGTATAGTGGTTAGTTCTCAATAAATCTGGCTATTACTTGTTCCAGTTATCTATTGCTGCATTAACAAATCATTCCTAAAAGCAGTGATTTAAACCAACAGTTCTTTTCCTTTGATAGTTACAGTGGTAGGCTAGGCTCAGCTAAGTGGTTCTTGCTCAAGATCACTCATGTGGTTGAAGTTAGACAGTGGCTGGGGCTATAGACATCTTGAAGGCTTCCTCACTCACACTTGTGGTGGCTGATGCTATCTATTGGCTGGCACTGTGCTATGCGACTTTCATCCTGACTAAGGCACTATGCGAAGCCATTTCCGGCTGGGACCGTTAGTCAGGACACCTACGTGTACTCTATCCATATTGTCTGGGCTTCTTCACGGTGGCTGGTTTTCTAAGAGCAAGTGTTCCAAGAGGACTAAGCAGAAGCACTATCATCATATGTAGCCTAGCTCTGGAAGTCACATAGATACTTCCGCCATAGTGGTAGAGATGCCCAGATTCCAAGGAGGGTGCATGGGCCCTACCTTCTCAAGGGGAGGAGTGCCAACATTGCATTGTAAAAAGACGATGTGGATGGGAAATCCTGCTGTGGCCACCTTGGAAAGTACAATCCACCACATTCTTGTTAGTCTCCACCTCCTTGGTGCAGAACAATATCTCCCCAGCAGGCATTTGGAGCCAAACTCAGTTATTTAGAGCAAGGTATAGCCAATGTGTAGCACTGAGGGGTTGGGGTGCTCCTGCCCACATTGGGCATCTGGTCTTGCCTTGCCCACCTCGCTGTATCATCACTACAGAGAGATAGCCTCTCACTTCTTTACCTTCCCAGGGTTTTTTCTGGACCCTTCTCTGAGTTTTGAGGGCCTGTCCTTTCTGCAGGGTTCTAGGTTATCGCCTTTAAGTGACTCAAATCTTCCCTCCAGGAAGCTTCCAGGATGGGTTCCACCAGCCCACTCCTATCCTGGGGCTATTGGTTGCCTTAGGCACTTCGGGCTACTCTAACAAAAATACCCCTAGACTGGTTGGCTTAAACAACAGGCATTTATTTCTCGGAGTTCTGGAGGCTGGGAAGTCCACGATCAAGACACTGTCAGATTCAGTGTCTGGCGAGGGCCTGTTTCCTGGTTCTTAGATGGCCATCTTCTCACTGTCTCCTCACAGGGCAGGGGGTGAGGAAGCTCTCTGGGGTCTCTTTTTTAAGGACTCCAATCCCATTCATGAGGGCTCAGGACCTGATCACCTTTCAAAGGCCCCACCTCCAAATACCATCACACTGGGAGTAGGTTTCAACATATGCATTTTAGGAAGAAATAAGCATTCAGTTTATAGCACTGATTAAGCTCTATATTTCTTGCATTTCTCTTTCAGCCAGGGCGAGAACCGGGCTTCCCACCTCAGCACAGTGCTGTGGATGTGTGGATGCTTTGATGACTGGGTTGGGCGGGGGTGCTGTCTAATTTGGGCCTCACATCCCGTAACTCTGCCCACAGCCTCCTGTACTCCAGCACATAGCAGCTCCCCAGTTGTTCCATTGATCTACTCCCATTTCTCCGCAATTCTCTATGTGCTGGTTCTCTACACATATGTGAACCTTTACTCATCCTTTAATATTCATCGGACCAGGTAAACTTATTATGAGGCATTTAAAATATTCAGAAAATGATATCAAAAAGTGTGCATGTGTGATTACATGCTTTGTTCCTGTGGTGAGGGTCCATAGCCTTCAAAAGATACTCAAAGGAGTCTGTGACCTCCAAAATGCTAAGAATTAACCACTGCATTCATCTGGAAGCCCCACAAGGCCAGGATCATATCTCTCCTATTCACCTGCTTTTTCTCTAGCTTTGGGATGACACGCACATGGCAGACATTCCAGAACACAGCAGGACCCTGACCACTTCTGTCTACTGCCACCACCTTTGTTCAAGCCAATATTTATCCACTTGTCTACAATAGCGGCTTCCTAAATGACCCCTCCATTTCCCCTTTTGCACCCTAGAATCCATCATTCACAAAGCAGAATGATCTTTAAAATCAAATTATGTCATTCCCTTGCTTAAAACCTTTCAGTGACCTTCCATTACACTTAGAGTAAAATCCAAACTTCTCACTCTGGCCTCCAAGGCCCTGCATGACCTGGCCTCTGCCTGGGTCTCCAATCTCACCCCACACCACCCTCCTCCCTTCCTGCGCTCCAGGCACAGCAGCCTGCTTGCTGTTCCTCCGATGCCCCAGGCTCTTTCCTCTGTGGCTGGATAAAGCGTTCCTGGGAAAACTCCCTTCCAGAGACTACATCTCCTTCAATCCAATTAAATTGAAAAATGATATTTTTCTTTATTTGGTCATCAAACTATATAGTTAAGTAATTGGAGTCTGTACATTTTAAATATAAAAATAGATGCATCTCATAGTTTGAATTAGAGAGCCATTTCAATACTGTATTTGAAACATTAAGTATATGATTGGGTTTTAGCCATGTGTTTTAAAAGAATCAGTGAGGAACTTCCACTTCTGTTCATGAAGGATGAACTGCTATAGAGATTGTCCCACAACACACACACACACACACACACACACACACACACACACACACGCTTAGAAAACTGAACAAACACGTGAAACAACTGTTTTGCACATTGGACAGCAGGTAATGTAAAACGGCGATCTCTGAAAAAAGAGAAATAAATAAGTTGAGCCTCACAAGTGCCCCAGCTTACTGATCGGAGATAGTTAA
>CAUYSK010022611.1:0-31612 GCA_963575035.1 Avahi laniger
TGGTATATGTATACCATGAAGTACTATTCAGCTTTAAGAAACAATGGTGACATAGCACCTCTTATATACTCCTGGAAAGGGCTGGAACGCATTCTACTAAGCGAGGTATCCCAAGAATGAAAAAATAAGCACCACATGTACTCACCATCAAATTGGTATTAACGGATCAACACATAAATGCATATATAAGAATTGCATCTATTAGATATTGGGCAGGGGGGAGGGGGGAGGAGGGAGGAGGTGACGGGTATATGTGTACACAAAGAGTGCAATGTGCACCACGCAATAGGATGGACATATTTGAAACCTGGACTGAGGGGGGGAGGGGGGGCAAGGGCAACACACGTAACCTAAACATCTGTACCCTCATATTATGCTGAAATAAAAAAAAAAAAAAAGCAGAGAAGGTAAGGTCCCTATTCACAGTAAATTTACAACCTACTTTGAAAGTAAAGGTGTAAGAAAGTAGCTTTTTTAAAAATAATTTTAAGCCATGGAAACTGTCTTCAAATGAAATTTTACATGCAAGTACAATAAAAGAAAATAGATAAAAGAATAGGTTCTCTGGTTGAAGTAAAGATAGAAGACTCAGATTCCTCTGAATTCCCTCCCCTTGTCCTCTCAGCCTAAGTAACAAAGACCTCCAACTGGGATGAATGCCCACCAGGAGCTGTTTAAAAACTACCCATAGAGGGTGGCTTTCTTTCTAAGACAGGCAAGAATTTTTACATAATTTGTGTCTCAATCACCATACTGTAATTCTTTTTATCAAAAAGTAATTACATAAGATTTCTTTCCAAATGTATTTCGCTTTTTCTTTTTAGTTGTTTTACCCACAATCTTCTTATAAATGAAGCTTATGTTTAATGTTGACATTTCTGAGAGGTTCATTATGTGACATTCTGCATATTGGAAGTGTTTTTTAAATTTTTTTTCATATTCTTCCATTATAAATATCTATGGCATTACCTAAATGCCATAGAGTATGTAAATCTCTACTAATAACTACTCTTCCAGCTCGTCTTCCAGTGTTAATAAAGTATAAGTAAATTAGTTTGATTAAAAAATCCAGCCTTTGTCCCAAGGCTGCTGAGAACTGGTGTTCACCCTGTGTGTGGTGGGGGTTAGGGGGAAATTCAAGACCCCCCAAGAAAAGGCAGACCAACTAAAAATATTTTATTGATATGTAAAAAAGTCTTCTGGTCCCCTTTTGTGCCCCTACACCCTATAATTTCTGCCTTCTTTCTACTTTTTATTCCTGTTCCTTCCTAAAACGATATTTGCCTTGCTAATAAGATTGTTGAAGAAAACAAAACAGTGCTAGCATTTTTTCAGATTGTACAGGAAAAATATATCTACAAAAATACAATATTAAGAAATTTCCTTTCAATTAGATGCTTGCCCTCTGCTAATACCACATGCACACTCTTTCTGGGGCCACGTATATTTCTCCTAAAATTTCTCTTGCAACAGACCTAAAGAATCCCCAATAGTATTTTCCTTTGAGTTCTGATCTGCCTGACATTTTTAGTTACCTCGTCTTACTTTGTCAGGTATGTATCCAAGTAACACTTGAAACTTGGCTCTTCATGGTGTCAAATTCTTTGTGTGAAAAAAAAAAAGAGCAAAAAAAAAGAGCAAAACTTGGCTCTTTTACATTTATTTTAATTTTATTAAATAATTAATTTTAATTAAATTAAGTTTGTTTTACTTAAGTTTAGTCTTTCTATGGGTGTAAAATATATCTTATTATGATTTTAATTTGCACTTCCTTCATGACTAATGATATTTTCCATGTTCTTATTGGCCATTCATTTACATATCTTATTTTGAGTGTCTGTTCAAGTCTTTTGCCCATCTTTATGTTGGGCTATATGTTTTTTTGATTCATATGCATTTTTATATATTCTTAATATAATTCCTTTATTTGTTAAATATATATACTGAATGTTTCCTTCCTGTTTGTAACTTGCCTTTTTCACTTTTTAATGGTGTGTTTTGATGAGCAAAACTTTAATTTTAATGAATCCATTTATCATTTTTTCTTTTATGCTTAGTAATCTCTCCTCTTTAAGAATTTTTGCCTTCCCCAAGTTCACAGAGATATTCTACCATATTCTTTTCTAGAAGCTTTATGTACTTATCTTTTTCATTTATATCTGTGATTCATCTGAAATTCATTTTGAGGTATAGCATAAACTTAAGGGTTAAAGTTCATTTTTTCCATGTTTATCCAGTTGTTCCAGCACCATTTATTGAGAAGGCTTTTCTTTTTCCCATTTAGTTGCCTGGTACATGCCATGTAGGAAATTACCTTGATGAAATGATGCCTCCAGATACCCTACCAGCTAAACTATCTTCCAGGTCAGAAAAAAGAAAATGTACACAGATCAAGGTGCTTGAAACACATGGTTTAAGGAATAAGCATAAAACAAAGAGAAATGCAATAAGAAAGAGGTGAGTAAATTAATATACTTAGGATGGATTCAAACTGAATGGAAGGACCATACTGCCTGAATCATGGGTTATACTGTATTCATATGTTCTCTATCTCAATCTCTCTGCCACATCAGACTTCCCTGTAGATGGTATGTTTGAGGTTTGAGAAAGAAGACTCAGTGGATGGATGTCTGGATCCAGCCACATGCACAGTTATACTAGAGGAGAGACACTGGGGAGTACAAATGACTGCAATCATGGCTTGCCAGTTAGTATGATGAGCGGCTACAAATTTAACTTGAGTTTCTTGGATAAAGACACTAAGGATAGAATAGGTGTAATCAATGAGTGACCTATTTAAATTCTCATGAATATTGGGAGACTCATGTAGCTCGTGTTTATTTATTGTGTTGTGAATATTTGGTATGTATGTGGTTTTTCTGAGCTTTTCTACCAGTAAGTTACATAATTAATTGTTCCAACCTTTTATCTATGTACAACACACATATGTTTCAGTTCACTTATTTTATTTGTATTATGTATCTCACAAGCCACTTGCTTCTACAGTCATCCCTCAGTATCTGTGGGAGACTGCTTTCAAAAATCTGCAGATACCAAAATCTGAGAATGCTCAAATCCTTGATGGAAAATGGTGTAGTATTTGCATATAATCTGTATATATCCTTCCCTATACTTTAAATCATCTCTAGATTACTTATAATAGCTAATATAAAGTAAATCTTATGAAAATTGGTGTTATACTGTATTGTTTAGGAAATAATGACAGGAAAAAATCTGTATATGTTGAGTACAGATGCAATTTTTTTCAAATATTTTCAATCCATGATTGGTTCAATCCGCAGATGCACAATCCATGGTTACAGAGAGCCAACACTATATTTAATTTCAACTATCCACTATATTTGAGGGTTTTTTTGTTTTTTCGTTGTTTGGGGGTTTGTTTGGTTGGGTTTTTTTGAGACAGGGTCACGCTCTGTCACCAGGGCTAGAGTACAGTGGCATCATCATAGCTCACTGCAGCTTCAAACTCCTGAGTTCAAGCCAACTTCCCGCTGCAGCCTCCTGCGCAACTGGGACTACAGGCATGCACCACCATGCCTGGCTGATTTTTATATTTTTTTTTTTTTTTTTTTTTTGCAGAGACAGGGTCTCACTCATGCTCAGGCTAGTCTCGAATTCCTGATCTCAAGCAGTCCTCCTGTCTTGGTCTGTATTTGTTTTTCTTATGTTCTATGATGGGGATCAGCAAACTATGGTCTGCAGGCCCACTATCTGTTTTTGTAAATAATGTTTTATTGCAGCATAGCCACTACCATTCATGACATATTGTCTACAGCTGCATTCCTGCTATAAGGACTAAACTGAGCACAGTAGTTGCAGCAGAGACAGTAGAGCCTTCAAATCTAAAATATTTGCAATGTGATCCCTTAAGAAAAAGTTTCCCATTCCCTGTTCTATAGAAAACTAAATATTCTTGAATAATGAGTAAACGCACATTACTGCATCTTTGTTGAAAATCAACTAACTGCATATGTGGATTTATTTTTAGACTTTCTATTCTGATCTGTGGATCTAAATATCTATTATTATGTTAATACTGTAGTGGTTTGAATATTGGTCACTTTAAAGTAAATTATTAAACCAGTAATGTGAAGTCTCCACCTTTGTTTCTACAAAATAGTTGGCCATTCTAGGCCTCTTGCATTTTCATGTAAATTTTAGAATCAACTTGTCAATGACTCAAAAAAAAAATTCATAAGATTCTGGTTGGAGTGGCATTAAACCTGTAGATAATCTGTGTAAAATTTTCATTTTAACAATATTGAATCTTGTAAAACATTAGTCGCGGGAGTCTCCGGAGTCTGAAGAGTCCCCAGAGGTTGTAAAATCTAACAGCTGCAGACTCTGGCATTCCTATCCCCCATGATAAGGATGAAACTACCCCCTTCCCTTATCTCTGCAAGATGAGACAGACATGGGGGTCCCAGAAATTGGTTGTTTAAAAAAAATGTTTATTGCAGCAGCTGTTCTGGCCCAGGGACTCACTCCCCTCAAAGAAACCCTCTATAAAACCCAAGGCTTTCCCCTCCCTCAGAGTGGATGCTCTTTGGCCTCCACCCCTCTGCACCCAGATGCTCAAAATAAATAGCAGTTTGCTACACATGAGGCTTTGTGTGTGTCTCTCTCTCAGCTCCTGAACTAACAGTTTCCATTTGCTATTCTTTTTTTTTTTTTTTTTACTGAGCTCTAGGTCACATTTTTCTGTTTTTGCATGACTGGAAAAAATTTTATTGTATGCTGGACATTGTGGATGAGACATCGTAGAGACTCTGAATTTTGTTATCTTCCTTTGAAGAGTTTTGACTTTGTTGTTCTGGCATAAAGTTAACTTGGTAGGACTCAGACTTCAAACTGCTCCCCTGTGACAGGCAGCAGCTGAAATCTGTTCTTTTTTCAGCTTTCCAACTGATATGTACCTGCCTGCCTATTTAGAGACTTCCTCATGCATGCCCAGTTCAGGGGCTAGCCAAGAATTTGAGGAGAGATTATACATAGATTTAGGGGCTTTCTGTACTGTGGAACCCTTGTTTATGAGATTTGCCCCTTTTAATTTCAAGTTACTCTGGTAGCCCCAAACTTTATCCCCTGACACCTCAAACCAATAGTTCTATGGCTCTTTGCTTGAGTTCTGGCTGCCCAGCACTGAACAAACCAGAAAAAATCCTTGGAGGAAAAGTCTTTTGTCAACGTGAATCTCACTCAGTGTGGTTCCTTTCTTTCGAGGATCATGTTTCTTTTGGAGTGTTTTTTCCTACTTTTGATTAAACTCCATGCCTTCAAGTGTGTGTGTGTATATGTGTGTGTGTTTTTAACTTACTCTACAATTTACAATTGCCATATGCAGGATGATTATTCCAATATGAGATTCTTGGATACCTACTGAAATCAGAGTTTAATGATTTTGCAGTCCACAAAGCAGCATTCCCCAAAGTGTGTTCTGTAAAACACAAATAGTTCCTTAAAATGCATAACCAAAAGGGTTTGTTACATAGTCAAATATTCAGGAACCCTGCCTAGTCTTTCATTCACTATGCTCCCTAGATATTTACAATTGCATAAACATATTGAAGAATATTCCAAGTCCTTAAGTAAATAAAATCATTAAACTTTAACACAGTGTTTCATTGATATAATAAATATTAAGTGACTGAGAGGATATAGAAAAACATCAAACTCCATTTCTCCTACTATACTCTCGCAATGCAGAACATTTCTGATATCAGAGGTGTGGGGTTATTTCTCCACACACCAAGCAATCAACCAATTCTGCTGTGAAACCAGCTGGGTATCTCCTAATTCAATCCAATTCTGACACTATCTACCTAAAGACAGCATCAGATTTCACAGGTTGAAGACTCAGTCCCCAGGACTGCTCCCCTCCACCTTCAGAAGGCAATCACATGCTCCATGTTGCTTTATCTGTGCTTCTCCTTGACTGGCTATTACTTTAGTTCTCCTTCTCCTCAGGTTTGATTTATTTGCTAGAGTGGCTCACAAAACTCAGTAAAACAATTACTTAAGGTTACTGGTTTATCATAATATAAAGTTTATTACAAGGGATATCAGTATACGCCAGGTGAAGAGATGAGATGAGGAAAGATATGAGAAAAGGAGCATGGAGCTTCCCAGCCCTCTCCAGGGTGTACCATCCAGGAACCTGCATGTGGTGAGCTCCATCTGGAAGCTCTTCTGAACCTTGTCACTTTGGGTTTTTATGGAGGCTTCATTATATAGGTAGGATTAATTAAATCACTGGCCATTGAGAATCAACACAAACTTCAGCCCCTCTCCTCTCCCTAATTCCAAGTGGTTTTCCTGTCAGCCAACCCCCATCCTGAGGATATCCAGGAGCCCATAACCAAAGGCCAACTTGTTAGCATACAAAAAAATCACTTTGGTGATTACAAGGATTTTTAGGAGCTGTGTGCCAAGGAACAGTTAAGACCAAATATATATTTTTCAATATCACAGTGACATTTTAGGATTTTTCCAGACATACTTTATTATGAAATACTCTTTTGTTATCTTTTAACATTTTTTATATTTCATGACCCAGTGTTCTATATAGCATACTTTAAGAAATGCTGCATTAAAAGTATAACCTGTATCTAAAATTTTGATTTTCTCTCCTAGAACTTCATTTTAAAAATTTTCTGTTCCAAAAAGCTGGCATATTACTCCATAAAAATATCTCATTTGTTTTCTACCTCCATGATTTTAGTTAGAGCAATTATATTAAATAATATATTTTCTTCCAAACTAGTAAATTTATATTTCCCAATTAGTTTACCATGAAAGCCAATCCCTTTTAATTTCATTGCTACATAATATTTTACATATTTATGGGGTACATATGATATTTTATCGCATGCATAGAATGTATAAAATTCAAGTCAGGGTATTTGGGTTCTCCATCACCTTGAGCATTTATCAACACTATGTGTGAAACAAAATTAAAATCCTAAGCACCCCTTACCCCTGCAACTAACCAAACAGACCCCTCTTGGCTAAGGTAATCCCAGAAAAACTAAGTTTCCTGGCCATGACAAGATGTAAATCATCACACCTAAGTACATCACCTTCCCTACTAAACTTTATCAAATATTTCTCCTAAGAGTTACATAGAAACTAGCCCTAAAAACAAGTAACAAAAGACTCATTCCTCCACTGGCATCAACCAACTGCCTGGCCCTGCAGCCAGACTCCCCTTCCTTCTTGCAGTTCCGACTGATAGCAGGCCAGTTTCACAATGCCTTCCTTCCCAATTCTGAGTAAGGATCATGGACTGGCTCTGGCCAGTTTTAGGTGGCTGCACACAAACAGCCTCTGTGTATGAACTTTCACCTTTTAACATATGGAGCCTAATTTTACTGCATTTTAATGTTAAATTTACACCCCAAAGTGAACATGGGATGTATGTAACATGTATGTTTGCTTACTACGTATGCAACCCCCTTCATGAATATTCATAGCTCCGCCTATAATCTGTTGACTATGCATATTTAGCTAATCTATTTGTCATAAATTCGTGTCCCACCCTTCCTCCCTTGAAGTGCCTATTTTTGGTCTGGGGCAGGGTCGAGAGAAGAGTTCTGCTTCCCAGCCTGTAGGTTGGAACCATTTATAAGTGGACATATGGATTGGGAACATTTCCAGTACTCTCTTACAGCTACCTGGAAATGTACAATACATTGTTGTTAACTATAGTCACCCTACTCTGCTATCAAACATAAGAATTTATACCTTCTCATCAACTATATATTTGTATCCATTGACCAACCTCTGTTCATCCACATCTCCCACCCACACTCCCTTCCCACCCTCTGGTATCTCATTCTACTCTCTATCTCCATGAGATTAACATTTTTAGATCCTATATACGAGTGAGAACACGTGATATTTGTCTTTCTCTGCCTTATTTCACTTAAGACAATGACCTCCAGTTCCATCCATGTTTGTGCAAATAACATGATTTCATTCTTTTCTATGGCTGAATGGTATTTTGTTGTGTATATATACCACATTTCCTTTATTCATTCATCTGTTAATGGATGCTTAGGTTGCTTCCTTACCTTTACTATTGTGAATAGTGCTGCAATAAACATGTGAGTGCAGATATCCCTTTGATACACTGATTTCTTTCCTTTGGATAAATACCCAGTAATGGGATTGCTGATAATATGGTGGATCTATTTTTAGTTTTTTGAGAAATCTCCATACTGTTTGTCATAGAGGCTGTACTAAATTACATTCTCACCAACAGTGTATAAGAGTTATCTTTTCTTCACGTCCTCACCAGCTTATTTTTTTGTCTTTTAATAATAGACATTCTAACTGGGTTAAGATGATATCTCATTGTGGTTTTGATTTGCATTTCCCTGATGATTAGTGATGTTGGGCATTTTTTCACATATCAATCCTTTTTTATTATTTATACTCAACCTAGAATCCCATTAATGATCTAAGACAATCCATAAACATTTTCCTGTAGATGTAGCACGTTTCAGAGAGCATACAGAATAAAAGTGAGAGCAGAATTACAACACATAAAGCAAGTTGTCGTTTGTTTGGTTATCTATTACTATGAAACAAACTACCCCAAAATAGTGCTTAAATTAATAACCATTTTATTAGCTTAAATTAATAACCATTTTATTATATCTCACAATTTTGTGGGTCAGAAATTCAGGCAAGATTTGGCTGGCCACCTCTTCTTCTCCATGTGGCATCAACAAGAGTTAATCAGTGAGTTTTGGGACTGGTTGATAAGGTTTAGATGGCTTCACTCGCTTCCTTAGTGCCATGATGGGGATGGCTAAAAGGCTGGGCTCTGGTGAAACCCTCTTCATCACCTGTAGCCTCAGAGCCTCTCTAACCAATGTCTCCTGCCAGGAAGTCAGATTTTTCTCCATGGTGCCTCAGGGTTCCAAGAGAAGAAGGTAGAAGCCATCAGTCCTCTTAAAACCAAGACCAAGTGCTATTCAGAGCCTTCATCTGTCATATACTATTTGTCAGTGCAGTCATTGGCCAACCCAGATTCAAGTCAAGGGAAATACACACTTACGGGAAGAATGTCAAGGATTTTTTTTTTTTTTTTTTTTTAGATAACACTCTCACCATCTTGCCCAGGCTGGAAGGCAGTGGCTATTCACAGGCACAGTCATGGGCATTATAGCCTTGAACTCCTGGGCTCAAGCAATCGTCCTGCCTCAGCCTCCCTAGTAGTACCTGGCCATGTGTTCATCTTTAATTCACTACAATATTCTTAGGGTAAAAGGCAGTAGACATTTTACAGAAAGCGGTATGAAAGAATTCTGTTCTATTCCACAATTAAATAGATAGAGGCAATAAGCTAGTAGAAATCATTAGTGCTAAGACATATAGTTGAGGAAATTATTAGAGACACCAAAATCATAAGATTATATCATGAACAACTTCATGCCAAAACACTTGGAAATTTAGATAAAATTGAAAAAGTTCTAGCAAAATAGAACTTGTAAAACTGATTCAGGCAAAAATAGAATTATCTGGGTAGTCGTACACTATTGAAGAAATTGAACCAGAAATCAAAAAAATTGTCACATGGCTCCAGGTCCAAATGACATCACTAATGAACACTTTCAAGCATTCAAGAAATTTAAGACTTTTAACCATTCCAATCATATCCAAATCTTCTAGAGAACAGGAATAGAAGTTACAATTCCAAGATCATTTTATGAGGCTAGCATAATTTCTTGTATGATATATGTTTATTAGAGAAATTGGTCTATAATTATTTTTCTTGTGCTGTCCTTCTCAGCATGTTAATGACCCTATTTTGTTAGTATCATTTAAGATTTTAGTGTCTTAAAATATGGCTTACATTATATATTTGATATTAACATATGATCAAACACGGATTAAACATTAACACATGTTAATGCATGATAATCAGTCCCTCTCAAGAAACTTAAAGGGCATAGACAATTAAAGTCCAGGTAATTTTTCTTCTTTTAGATTTTCTGGGTATGACCAGGAAAAAAAGCTTTTTAATGTGAGAGTGTTATTCTGTTTTCCTGTCCTTTTCTCTATTCCTATTAAAGATAATCTTGTCCTTGCTCATTTAGATTCTCTCCCTTTCTACTTTCTGAGAATTCCTCCTTGCTGGACCTGTTCTTTTGTGATGCAAAAGTGTAAGAAGGAGAGAATGGAAGAGGGAAGATGGAGAGAGTCCTTAGCTACAAAGGCTACATCTATTTGCATAACAAAGACCTGAGGGACAGGGACAAAGAGATTGAAAGATCTGGGTTCCTGGGAAGGTTTGGGGAGGTTCCTAAGATCTTTCAGAGAAATTACAAGGTCTGTAAGGGATATTTTAGAAAGTATAATTTGGAAATATAAATTTAATCCTCATTCTTGGACTGTAGATGTAAGTAAAGATGTAAATTACTTATTAGTGATCGCTGCAGTAGTAGCTAACGTTGTAGTGTTAGTCTTCACTAATTTATGATGCCCTTCAAAGAATGGGCGATGTGGAGCACTACAAGGATCATGCTCTATTTTTATAATAAAAATTACAAGAAAAAAAATCACTAAGTTAACAAAGATACCAGATGAGCATTCTCTGTCCTTGTGAACTGAGCCAATTTGGCTTGATCTTATTTTCAAAATACAAAACTCTTCCAAAAATAATAAATTACTGAAGGGTTTTTGTTCTCAGAGCCGCTTTGGCCATCTTCATTCTGCTGCCATGTACACAATCTCTATTATTCATAGCTTGAACCTGGATGTGAAACTCAACCCTCCCTCCAATGTACACATACACGAACTCTGATGGCATGGAGCATCCATAAGCTTAATAGACTTTGGAAGAAGAGATAGAAAATAGGTTTCTATCTCAGCAACTCAAACAATTTCCCATAGAATATTAAGTATAAACTATTTTTCAATGTCTTTCTGCCACCCTACTCTTGTAATATAGTTGCAGATTTTCCCCAACTCTCTGGAATCCTCCCCCTTTCTCTTTATGTCTTCTACAGCAGCAGTCCCCCACCTTTTTGGCACCAGGGACCATTTTCACCAAAGACAATTTTTCCATGGACTGGGAGGGGTGCGGGGATGGGGGTGGGAGACGGTTTCAGGATGATTCAAGCACATTACATTTATTGTGCAGTCAAACCTCTAAGCTAATGATAATCTGCAAATAGCAGCTACACCCCAGTGCTAACATCACCATCTCAGCTCCACCTCAGATCATCAGGCATTAGACTCCTATAAGGAGCGCACAACCTAGATCCCTCCATGCACAGTATACAGGAGGGTTCATGCTCCTGTGAAAAGCTAATGCCTTCGCGGATTTGATAGGAGGCAGAACTTATGCGGTGATGCCAGCGATGGGGAGCAACTGTAAATACAGATGAAGCTTGGCTTGCTTGCCTGCTGGTCACCTCCTGCTGTGTGGCTTGGTTCCTAACAGGCCACAGACTAGTACCGGTCCTCGGCAGCCCAGGGTTTGGGAACTGCAGATCTAAAGAACTTTACTACTTCTGATGATGAAAATAATAATAGCTACCATTTGTTGAGTATTTTATGTTTCAGACACAGTGTTAAGTGTTTTACAAGTATTATCACACTTATTCCTCATAATCTTAGGAGGTAACTATTAATATTATATTTTTTATAGATGAAAAAACTAAAAGATTTAGTAATTTTTCCAAGTTCATACCACTAATTAGTGGCAGAGCTGGGATTTAAACCAGTATAGTCTGATCCTAGAGCTTGTCCTTTACACCGCTATATCATACTGTGCCAACTATAATATATGACCTCGGTAACTGCTACACCCTTGCCACAAAGCACAGTTTATCCCAAGTGAACTTTTATCCAAAAACCCTTCTCATCAGGAAAGGAATTCTAAAGGAATTCTAAAGCCAATTGTTAAGGATGATCAAATTTTTTCTCATCTCATTACACTTATTTTTTTAAAGCTTGAGACAAAAATTTGGAAGAAAATAAGGTAACAAAAATATAATTATTTGATAACACTAAGGATATTTATACTGATAAATTAATACTCAGACTCAAGGCATGATGATCTGCTTGAAAAATTGGAAAAGACAAGAGAAAAGGGTCAGGGGTGCATAGAGAATCCAAAATGATACCTATGTCCTATAACAAGTTAGGTCCTAAGGCAAATGCCTCATTTGTAAAGGTAGAGTACATAAATAACGTAGTGGCCTACATTTTAGCTTTGATGTTCTCAGTCTGTTAAATGGAGATGAGAATCAGGAAATACAGAAAGCAAACAACATGTAGGAATTAGACGAGCTGAACAGTAGAAAGGTAGGATTGCATTGTCCTGAATAAGGTTTTGTATTAGAGCCAGCTGAGGGGAGTCAAGGAGTAATATAAGATTCAAGGCAGAAGTTAGACGTATGGACTACATAAACACACAGTGAGGGAGCAAAGGAGTTCCTGAGAACATAAGCCCCTGAACATGAGAGTCACATGGGCATATAGAGGTATTTGTTCCAATCAATTTTCCAGAGAGAGAGAGATTTTAAGGAATTGCTTTATGTGATAATAGGGGTTAGGGGGCTGGCAAGTCTGAAATCTAAAATCTTTAGGGCAGTTCGGCATGCTGGAAACTCAGGCAAGATTTCTGTGTCACAGTCTTTTATTTTGTTTTATTTTTTATTTAGTTAGTTTTATTTATTTATTTATTTAATTTTGAGACAGAGTCTCACTCTGTTGCCTGGGCTAGAGTGCTGTGCTGTCAGCCTAACTCACAGCAGCCTCAAACTGCTGGGCTCAAGCGATCCTCCTGCCTCAGCCTTCTAAGTAGCTGGGACTATAGGCGTGTGTCACCATGCCCAGCAAAGTTTTTCTATTTTTAGTTACCCGGCTAATTTCTTTCTATTTTTAGTAGAGACGGGGGTCTCGCTCTTGCTGAGGCTGGTCTTGAACTACTGACCTCAAGCAATCCTCCCAACTCTGCCTCCCAGAGTGTTAGGAATACAGGCGTGAGGCACCATGCCTGGCCTGTGTCACAGTCTTGAAGCAGAATTCCTTCTTCTCTGAAAAATCTCAGATTTTGCTCTTAAGGCAACTGATTGGATGAGGCCCACCCACGTTATCTAAGTCACTCTCTTTTACTTAAACTTGACTGATCATAGATCTTAATCACATGCAAAAAATGTCTTCATAGCAGTATCTACATTAATGTTTGACCAAACAACTGGCCACCATAGCCTAGATAAGTTGATCCATAAAATTTAACCATCGAAATGTTCTTTTTCAACATTAAATTATAGATCTGACAACCAGAGGGCAAGATTCAAGGAACAAAAAGGAAGATTTATCTCAGTCAAGAAGACTTGCAACTGAGGAGGAGCCCGGCTAGTGTAGGAATAATGGACCGTTCTTTGAGAAGCTAGTAAATGGGAAACAATATAGAATAAGTGACAACATCCTGGTATTTAAATGTTAAGTTAAATAAGAATCACCTAGAAAATCTGATAAGAATGAAATTCTCTGCATTTTTGATTCTGTAAATTTGTTGTTGGAATCTGCATTTTAACAATTATCCCAGGTGATGCTGATTCAGGTCACAGAAAGGATGACAGCTGAGGAAAAATTAAAGTTAATGACAGACATTCAGCCATTGCTAAAGAGAAAGTGAATTCCTAAACATAATCCAATCTCACTGAGGACAAGCTTCACCATGTGAAATGATAGAATGACCAGCTAGACCTGAATCATATCATCCCACAGAATGAAGATCGGCTCCATAAAACAAAAGAAAATGATAGCCTGGATATGCCAACCAAATTTAATTTCAGAATAGCCATTTTTGGATCTATGAATGGAATCAGAACAAGTCACAATTGAAAGCCAATTCAGGATGTGGCCTGTACCCCATTTCCTATGCCTATGCCTTTCATTTGTTTATGGTAATAAAATTAGAGCATATTATAGAGGAATAGAACAAAGTAACTGCAACGCTAAGTGAACAGTTTGTTCTCTGTACCCAGTTTTCCAAACTGCTGTTTATGAAAAACAACTGCATTCTTTTTGCCAAATGAGATGCTCACCAGTTTGAATGACTTATATAGGGTATATTAGAATGCAAGCATACCAAAGACAATGCTTCTGATAAAAGATGAGCTCGAAATAAAATTGTAATTGAATTACTGTTGATAATACAAAATGGACAAAGGAATAAAACTTTCATCTTATAAGACAAAGCACTATTATTATCATGTGTTTGAAAATGCTTTTGTAGCCATTCAAGTAGAAAAATAAAAACCTCTCCCCCTTCGGACTTGATCTAATTTATAATCACCATCCAAAGACCTCTAAGCAGTTTCTTACCATTTAGAATCTTGGATTTCCAGAATCTTAGATTTACAAGTGGCCTTGATATTAAATCCAAATATCAAAATCCCCTACACAATATATTGACCAAAGGTCTTACATATAGCCTCTGTTTTAAAGCTTCCGATGATGAGAAAGTATTACCTCAGAAGTACACGTGTGCTCTTTTACTGTGGACCCGTCAACATGGGCTGCGTTTAAACCAAAACTGTGAAGAAGGCGGCTGGGTCATCCTTGAGAAGTACCAGATGCCTCTGGGAAATGACTTCCACACGAACAATCGCGCATGTCAGGAGATCGCCCTTATTCCCAGCAAGAAGACAGAAACGAGATAGGAGGCTACATCACGTATTTGATGAAGTGGATTCAGAGAGGCCCAGTGAGAGGTCTCTCCATCAAGCTGCGGGAGGAGGAGAGAGAAAGGAGAGATAACTGTGTCCCAGAGGTCCCAGCCCTCAATCAGGAGATCACTGAAGTAGATCCTGACACGAAGGAAATGCTGAAACTTTTGGACTTTGGCAGTCTGTCCAACCTGCAGGTCACTCAGCCTACAGTTGGGATGAATTTCAAAACACCACGTAGAGCCATTTGAATCTTTCTGTTGTGCTGTAATATTTTAATAAACCTGGAACAACAACAAAAAAAAATACACATGTACACTTAGCGACACTAATTTGAAAGTTCCTATCTTTAATATATTCTGTTTTCCTCTCCCTACTTGCCCTGATAACCCTCTGTATCAGGAAGGTTCTCCAGAGAGACAGAATCAACAGGATAGATAGATAGACAGATAGATAGATAGGGGATTTATTAGGGGAATTGGCTTACACAACTATGGAGGCTGAGAAGTCCCGTGACAGGCTACCTGCAAGCTGGAGATCCTGGATGCCAGTAGCATGGCTCAGCCCAAGTCCAAAAGCCTCAGAACCAGGAGGACAATAGTATAATTCTCAGTTCAAGGCTGAAGACCTGAGAACCCAGGGGGCTACTGGTGTGAGTCCTGGAGTCCCAAGGCCAGAAAGTCTGGAGTTCTGAGTTCCAAGGGTAGGAGGAGGAGAGTGTCCCAGCTCCAGGGGAGAGAGAGACAGAGAGAGAGAGAAACAAGGAGAGAAAGAGAGAGGAAATCTTTTCTCTCCTTTTTTATTCTGTCCAAGTCCCCAGCCTATTGGATGGTGCCCGCCCAAATTAAGGGCAGGTCTTCCCCACTTGGTCCACTAGCTCACACACCAGTCTCCTCTGGAAACACCCTCACAGGCATACCCAGAAGGAATGCTTAACCAGTTCTCTAGGCATTCCCTAGTCCCACCAAATTGATACCTAAAATTAACCACCACACCCTCACACCCATTCCATCCTACCCCCTACCTCCCCACAAACAAAAACAGTCACACAAACACACACACACACCACACACATAACACACACTCCAAAGTCCTGGGGATATTTATTTATTTATTTATTTTTATTTCCTTGCTTGGAAGAACCGGGGACCCTTGAAAACATTGACCATGACAAGGAAGCCGACAAGCAGGGTTGGAAAGCATTAATGATTCCCCTAAGAAAGAATATGGATTCCCCATGGTAATCGTTTATTAAGTTTAGAATACTAATATTTTATTTAACATATGGGAAGTAACTAATCTTCATTTTATTAGTAAGCTCAATTTTTAATCAGAAAAGAGACTAGAGCTATGATTATAAAAGGCAAACGGGCAAATGTTTTCAAGCATTATGAATTTGTTCCATCCAAAATTTTTGCTTCATTCTTTGTATCAAAGGCAACTTAGAAGTTGGGAAAGATGAAATATAATTTGATATTAGACTGATGAGGATATAGATAAATAACTAGCAATGTGATTTCCAAATAGCCAAATCACATGGCTCCTCATTACAGAAGCAAACATTTTGCATCAGAATGTTTAATGATACCTTTCTTTAAAATGAATGCTCAGATCCTGTACGTTATTAGTTGCATATAAGATGTGGCATGACAATTAGTCAAGGTTCTTGGCACCTTCCGTGCGTCTGTTATGCCCCAACATATCATAATAGATGAGTAAAGTTAGATAAGATTTAATTGATTATTTGTACCTATATTTTAAAGCTATTAACTTATAGAAATAGTTTCCTAAAAATATGCGTGTTTTATATGCAATATAAAAATTTCCTAAATAGTTTAGGGCTTTTTTTATAAACATTAATAGAATATTAATTTTTTAGAACCTGACATCTCATGAGGTTGGTAAAAAAGCATTATTTAATGACATTTCTTTAAAAATTTACTGAAAGTTAACATAACTATATCATAGAACTCATAATTCTACTTGCAGAGATGCCATAGCAGTATAAAGCAAATTCACTTTGTATAAAAGAAATCTTGACTCAGTCAAAAAAAAAAGAAAAATGAATTGGAATCCTGCCTCCATCGCTTACCAACTATGTGAAAATGAAAAAGTTATTTAACTTCTCTGAGCCTTGATCTCTTCATTTGTAATATAAGCATAAATTATTATTAATTATTATTATTAAACTATCATACAGTATTTTTATGAAGATTACAAATGTTTTATGTGAAATAATTAACATAATACTTGGTACAAAGTGAAGCTTAGTAAATCATAGCTGTTATTATTGTCGCCATTGCTTTTGCTGTTTTGAGTGACCAAGAAGTAAAAAAAAAAAGATTCAAAGCAAAAGCAAAAAGCTTAACTAGTTTCTATTGTGTCTATGCTGTTCTTTTGATTTTAGAACATAACTATCGAAGTATCACATTGATATAAGAATTTTTATATTTATTGCAAACATCTAGAAAAACCTATAATAAATATACAATATTTTTAAATAAATATATAAAATTCTTGGAAAATTAGAACTTGAGGCAAGATCTTCTAAGATAAGTTTCAGAGTTGAAAATAATAAAATTAAAAGAAAATCAGAGCCAAAGAAATCAATTTTTTTTTTAAACTAAGAGTAGTCCAATCTGAGAAGATGAAGAAAGGGTAAACAAGCAAAGATATTCCAAATTATTGGATTCATCACATATCCCAAATGAAAAGGTTCACCTCTTTCAGTTGATATTATTTTCATAAAATAATGAAATCAAGTGTAGTATCTGTTTGGTAAGACATTCCCTTAAATATTTTTATTATTCCTTGTTAATTATTTAACTATAATAATATGTAAATTTTAATTTATGTATTTATACATAATTTATATAATTATTTTACGTACTATAATATACATAGCCATTATGGTGCTTATAATTATATATATATTTTTTTTTGTTTTGTTTTGAGACAGAGTCTCACTGTGTTGCCCGGGCTAGAGTGCCGTGGCGTCAGCCTAGCTCACAGCAACCTCGAACTCCTGGGCTCAAGCGATCCTCCTGTCTCAGCCTCCCAAGTAGCTGGGACTACAGGCATGCGCCACCATGGCCGACTGATTTTTTCTATATATTTTTAGTTGTCCAATTAATTTCTTTCTAATTTTTAGTAGAGACGGGGTCTCGCTCTTGCTCAGGTTGGTTTTGAACTCCTGAGCTCAAATGATTTGCCCGCCTCGGCCTCCCAGAGTGCTAGGATTACAGGCGTGAGCCATCGCGCCCAGCCAATATAATTATATATTAGTTATTATTTATTCTAAATATCTGTTGAGAATATAGCTGTAACATTCACTACACATAGAAAAAAGTCATTTAAGTCACTATTCATTAATGTATGCTCAACAGTCCATTTTGTTTGTGAGTTAAGTTTTTATTATTTTGTAATATCTACTATAAATAATTCCGTCTCTAACAATTTATCAAGAGGAATAGTTATCTCCCCTTAAATTCCAATTGGTCACTCACTCTCAGTAAGTGAGAATAATGCTAAAAAGATAAATTAGTTGACCCACCAAAAAGGAGCTCAAAAAATACTTCTTGGTTATTTGACTGATCTGTCCATCAAAGCTAAAGAAAACTACTATCAACTTAGGAGTATTTCAAGTTCAGTATTTTCAGCTTGTTATCTTAAAAAGCTATCCTGAAGAAAGGTGAATTTCCCGTTTAAAAATGCATTTTAATTGATAAAGGACAAGACATCAGATGGTAGCAAGCAATCACAGTTTTGTGAGAAAACGTCATACTTCTTAGAGATGCATACTAAAATATGCTGAATGTGTAAGGGTGAAATAATAATGTCCAAAATTTGCTTTAAGATGCATCTGTGAATGCATATACAACAGAAATGCATACATATGTTCACCAAAATACGTGTACAAGTATGTTAATGGCAACACTATTTCTTTTCTTTTCTTTTCTTTTCTTTTTAAGATGAAGTCTCACTCTGTCACCTGGGCTAGAGTGCCGTGGTGCCAGCCTAGCTCACAGCAACCTCAAACTCCTGGACTCAAGAGATTCTCCTGCCTCAGCCTCCCCAGTAGCTGGGATTATAGGCACACACCAACACACTCAGATAATTTTTCTGTTTTTAGTAGAGACAGGGTCTTCCTCTTGCTCAGGCTGGTCTCTAACTCCTGACCTCAAGCGATCCCTCTGTCCTGGCCTCCCAGAGTGCTAGGATTACAGGTGTGAGCTACCGTCCCCGGCTGGCAGCACTATTTGTAATATCAGAGACTAGAAACAACCCAAATGTTCAACAGATTTAAACTGGATAAATAATGTTCTATTCATTCATTTGAATACCATACAACAGCAAGAATGGACAAACTACAACAAAGTGCTACAACATGGGTGAATCTCATAATGTTGAGTAAATCAAGACAGACGCAAAAGTACGTACTCTGTGATTTCACTTATGTAAAATTTCCCAATCAGGCAAAACTAATCTATGGTGATAAAGATCATAACAGTGGTTACCCTTGAGGTTAGGAACAGTGACTGAAAGGGAGTGTAAAGGCAGAGGGAAAGTTTCCTCTCCACCCACTGAAGATTTGCTAAAATGGCAGATGACAGGGAGATTAATAGGAGAAAAAGGCATGCAGATATATAAACATGCATATGGACATGGGAGTCTTGCAAAGATGAGACTCCAAGAAGGACCAAATGGTTGAGGCTTAAATACCCTGCTCATAGGAGAGAGGGAGATTGGGGTGTAGGCATTCATAAGGTAAATGATTTTCATGGAAATGAATGGGCCCAATGCTCAGACAATGCTAAGAAATGATTCTCGTTGGAAATTGAATGGGACATGAGAATAGACAGTAGTTTGGGACCCAGTTTGTCTGGGTTTTAAGTGTGGTGTTTAATTTTCAGTCTCTTCCTCTGCAATATGAGTTTTAATCTTCTTTGGTTGATGAAATTTCGGGGAGGGTATCTAAGGCAATTGTGTTCCTCTTTGGTGGGTTTGGTTTTCAGGTAGATAAGAGAATTTCAGAGAATAGTCTCATTCTGTGCTTTGGGAGAGATAGGATTAAGAGACTAAAGGTGAAGGGAAGGTCAGGAGACGTGGAGGCTGCCTCTTACTTCAGCATGTCAGAGTGCCATATTTTGCAATGTTGTTTTCTGAGCCCCCACAGGGACATGAGAAGACTTGGGGTTCAGCTGATGTTTTGCTTCCTGATACAGATGCTTATAGGGGTATGTTCTTATGATTTCTACACCTTTCCTGCTGTTTGTTATTCTTACAAAAAAAAAGTTTACATATAATATTTCATCAAAATAGAATTAGAAAGCATTTGGATGAATTACTGAGACTTGGTAGTCTCAGTAACTATGAAAATTGGGTAATAGATATGTAAGGATTTATTTTACTTTTCTTTCAACTTTCAAGTCTGTTTGAAATTTTTCATGTTAAAAATCTTAATGTAGTTTGAAAAACACTGCCTCATTAGGTAAGGACCTGCGAATTTAAAATTTACCTTCTAGAGGAAGGCTTGTTTGCTAAATAAATAAATAAATAAAATTTATGAACCCTTCGGAGATACAGATTTAAGAATGTAAGTTGTAGGTTTATAAATATATACATATTTATTATAAGTTTATATTACATTCGGTCTTGTGGAACTGCCTCAGATGCCCTTTCCCTATACACATAACAGTTTATTATTAAATTAAATTGAGTAACCCACCTTAGAGAGATAGCCACGTTAATACCAGTATAATTACATTGGATTCCAACATTTCCTCATTAAAGAGCCTGAAGAAGGCCAACACTGTAACGTGTGTAACATGTTGAGGAAAGATGGACACTTTTCCTGACGCCTGAATAAAACGGCTATGCCTATGTGAGTCTTATTAATGTTTATTATGTGTATTCTAAAAGTAATTCTAAAAAACTTAAAAGGAGAAGGTGAGTAGCTTCAGAGCAATCCACTTATGATTTTCAGCAAAGCAACTTCAAATTTAGATGCAGGCAGAGTGGGACAAAATATCATTAATCTATTGATTTAAGAAGGTAAAGAAAAATTTAGCCTACAAAGAATAGTACAATATTTCGTTATGTTAACATGAGACCTGGAGAGTTTGCTGAATAGAACCTACTGGGTATGCATGCCAGACACATTGTCTTTCAAATTAGGCCATTTTTACACCCACTATGAAGAGTGCGCTTTCTGGGTGTGTTATTAGTTAAGCTTGCAAGCTTAAAAAGGTATTCTTAAGGTGTATGAAGAAATAATTGATTTCCTCCACTTCTTTGTTTTACTTCTATGAATATGCTTTTTACATTATATATAATCAGAAAACTTTAAGTCTGAGGCGAGGCTCAACATTAACAGATCCAAGTATTGATTGATTTTTTTTTTTTCATTTCAAAACCATTTGCTAGATTATACCTACTTTTTTTGCCTAACTTGAAAAAAAAATATTTCACAGCAGCCAGTTACAACAGAACTCAGTTTCTTTTCAAGAAAACTGGCACTGCTTGTTGCTTTTTTATGTTAAAGCTCAAAAGGAACTCACACCTAATACAGGGTATGTGAATTGTAGTTAAGAAATCATTACTCTCTGTGAGCATTATGATTCTGGGTTCCTACTATTATATATTCCTTAAATTAAAATTTTTAAAAAATCTCTCTCCATTCAGTACGAGTAAATAGGCTTAACAGTAAGTAATTGCTGATCATTTTTGCCAGATATTAGAATTGCATGGTAACCATTAAAATGGGTTTTCATTTTCTTTAGGAACATTAATTTTTGGATTAAATAAAATACATGGTCTTATTTTAAATCAGGCTTATTTTATACAATAGGCCAATTTTTTAAATGAGCTACCCTACACTTAACATCATTAGTAAACAATGCATTTAGTCACACAGGAATACCAGACTCATACATTAAAAACACTTCAGCATCTTGTTATGCCAGCGGAACCCTGGCATACACACTGGCATACACATTGACATAATCTAACAATAGCTACTTATGTAACCGAAAGAGTATGCAAGTACAGATTTTCGAGCACAGATACTGCCTCTTATCTAACCTCCCTAGGACATTGTCAAACTAGTAATCATTATTTTTATATGTAGAATCTATTTGGCATTTTTCTGGGAAGAGTAAGAAATTGATTATTATCCACATCTCTTTACAGAATTCCATGGAAAGTCTACCAAACCAAATGAGATTTTCCAGATCATTCTTAGCTCTAGAGCTTTGTTATGGTATGTCATTTGACCTATCGTAAGTTACATCTGTTATACATGGGGGTACCTGTCCACGTTAACATCATTCTATCATTAATAGCTAATGAGGCCGGGCGCGGTGGCTCACGCCGGTAATCCTAGCACTCTGGGCACTCCGGGAGGCCGAGGCGGGTGGATAGCATGAGGTCAGGAGTTCGAGACCAGCCTGAGCAAGAGCGAGACCCCTGTCTCTAATAAAAATAGAAAGAAATTATCTGAACAACTAACAATATATAGAAAAAAAAAATCAGCCGGGCATGGTGGTGCATGCCTGTAGTCCCAGCTACTCGGGGGGCTGAGGCAGTAGGATCACTTGAGCCCAGGAGTTTGAGGTTGCTGGGAGCTAGGCTAACGCCGCAGCATTCTAGCCTGGGTAACACAGTGAGGCTCTGTCTCAAAAAAATAAATAAATAAATAAATAAAAATAAAAAAATAGCCAGCGATTATTAAGCATATACCAGGCAACAATGTGCTAAATCTTTCACATACTTACTCTCATTAAATACTCACAAAAGTTCTACAATAGATTTTATTTCCACATTTTCATTTCCATATTTTATAGACAGAGAAACAGACTCAAAAAAATGTAAATAATGTGCTGACAGTTATAAAGCTAAAAAATGGCAAACTTGGGTTTAACCTAGGTTTAACTGACTCTAAACAGAAAATCACCTTAACCAACTTTCTAGCTTTTTAAAATACTGACTTTTTTTTCTTGTTTTATGCCCTCTCTTTTTCTCTAAAAGCAAAGCACCAGCAATTGCTGGTAAACTGAAATCTTTGCCACTAAGTTCAACACAATTTAAGTACCTATGCAAGTTATTTGAAAATAAGTGTCTTATTTTCTTTATTTTAAACAATCATAAAATTGTGCTGCCTCTATAAAAAATAAAATAATAAATAAAAAACTAGCAGGTACTCAAAAATTTTATTAGATTTGATTTCTTAGTTGCTATCAATTAGCATAAAGGTGACAGTTCAGATTTTGAAAAGTGAAAATATAGGATACACTAGGTTTGTAAATAACAAAGGGATTTTACAATTTTTTAATCACAGATACTCTAATGGGATAAAAATCTACAGGAAGCATCTAGAACCCTTCTGCCTCACCACTCCCAGCTCCAGTCCACTCTACGTAACACAGACACACTCATCAAATGCTCTCTAATAGTGTTTCCATAAGAGGAGATTCCATTTCTGCTCAATGGCTCACCAATGAAGGGAAACTCTCTGTCTTACAAGGAAACATATTTTATTTTTCGGGTAGTTCCAATTGCTTAAGTTAAATTCCTACAAAAATAATGGTTGTCGCCCAGTCTTACCAGGTTAGATAACTAACATTTAAACCAAAAATTGGTCAAAATAGCCGTTGCAACATTAATAAATAACTTGTCTCTCCTCTCACTCTGTTTGTCCTTGTGAATTTACATCTTTTTGATTCTTAGACTGATTTTAATGTAATCTTAGGAAAGAACACTATAAATATATGTTTTCAATGGGCATATTTAAATGGAAGCTTCCCAAAATTTTTCACCTCTATAGCTGTCTCATGAAAGGTCTCTTGTGATTATCCACTCTCAAGAGATTTAACTAGAATGTGTATAGTGTATAAGTTTTGCACATTAAATATTTCACAAGTAGCTTTCCTATAAAATACTCAAATTTGCATAAAACATATTTGCATATAAGCATAGATTTACACACACAATTACTTCAGTTTACTGCACAGTGGAGATTTATTTATTTTGTTTTATGAGAATGAGTAGAAGGAAAAATATTAATGGCCTTTGTACATAACTTTTTAATTAATAATTTAAATTGTATATATATTTAACAAGAATTAGCTTAGTTTATAGACTCATATGGCTGAATAAGAAAGAAATTATAATAGAAAAAGTTATTTCACCTGTGTTATAACATCAGAATAAATCAACCAGTAGTGGTGATATCTAAAATACTAGAATTAGTATTAATTCTAGTATTCTAGTATTCTAATTCTAGTATTTTAGATATCTAATACTAGAATTATTAGAATACTAGAATACTAGAATTAATACTAATTCTAAGTCAGTTAATGGGCACAAAAATATAGTTAGATAGAAAGAATAAGTTCTAGTATTTAATAGTACAGTTGGGCAATTATAGTTAATAATTTATTGAAAATTTTGAAATACTAGAGAAGAATTGTAATGTTTCCAGCACAAAGAAAAGATGAATGTTTGAGGTAATAGATGTCCCAATTACCCTGATTTAATCGTTATGCATTGTATACATGTATTGAAATACCGTGTGTATCCCCAAAATATGTACAACTATTGTATATCAATAAAAAATGCCAAAAGAAAACAAAACAAAATGAACAGGAAATAAAATATTATAGATTTTAAACAAAAATAAAAATAGAAGACCAACTTTCCTTCCTAGAAAAGCAGCTTATTGGCCAGGCGTGGTGGTTCAGGCCTGTAATCCTAGCACTCCGGGAGGCCAAGGCAGGTGGATGGCTCAAGATCAGAAGTTCAAGACCAGCCTGAGCAAGAGTGAGACCCCGTCTCTACTAAAAATAGAAAGAAATTAGCTGGACAACTAAAAGTATATAGAAAAAATTAGCTGGGCATGGTGGTGCATGCCTGCAGTCCCAGCTACTCGGGAGGCTGAGGCAGGAGGATCGCTTGAGCTCAGGAGTTTGAGGTTGCTGTGAGCTAGGCTGACACACGGCACCTACTCTACCCCGGGCAAAAAACCAAGACTGTCTCAAAAAAAAAAAAAAAAAAAAAAAGAAAAGAAAAGCAGCTTATTGTTTTCTCATTTAAAAATTTAGTATTATTAAAAAAGGTTGCTTTATCGTTTACTTCTGAATATTCTGCAGATGTGAGGATAGTGAATAACTTTGTTTTTATTTGTTTCTTTTTGAAATACACTTCACAACTATTGAGTTGTAGATGAATGTAAACACTGTTGCTCTGAGAATCCATTCAATATGCAAGAGGACTGATTTTTCTTATGTCTCTTCATTTGAGATATCAGAGAATCTTCTTTCCACTCTGTCTACAGGTTAAACTCGAGAACAAGTTCAATTAAATTACTTCAAAACCTGGAGCCAACTAAACAGGGCTAGCGGTTTTCCATCCATTTACTACAGAAAATGACTCCAACAAAGTTCTGTCAGAGACAGTTCTCATTTTTAAAGCAAAAGTGAGCAATGCTATTAGTAGTAGAATAAGCAGGTTAAGATGTTTGTTGTAGATAACATCTTGTTAATATTTAAATTTAGATTAACACAAAGATATTCCTGCTGTTAAAAGATAGCAATAACAAAATCATCACAAAATTTGAGAGAATTCTTGAAATTAATGCCACTCAAATAATATTTGAATTATTTTCAGTTTAAGATCCAATGAAACAATAAGATACCCTCTCAAGGAATAATTTATGTGAATCACATCTTTAATACATAATTATATTCATGCAAATAAGATACATTTACTTTCTAAATTACTTTAATTCTCCTATGTCATCTAAAGTATTTTATTAAATACTTTGGTGGGCACACTTAAAACTACAAAGGATGAGGCTAGAAAGAGCTAACTTGTGTCTTTCAGAAATAAAGTCAGAAAAAGAAACATCATTCCGGCAGGGTGTGGTGGCTTGCACCTGTAATCCTTGAACTCTGGGAGGCCGAGGTGGGAGGATTACTTGAGCTCAGGAGTTTGAGACCCGCCTCAACAAGAAGACGGAGACCCCTGTCTCTAAAAATAGAAAAATTAGCCACACAATGTGGCACATACCTGCAGTCCCAGGTACTGGGGAGTCAGAGGCAAGAGGATGGCTTGAGCCCAGGAGTTTCAGGTTGCAGTGAACTATGATGACTCCATTGCACTCTACCCAGAGTGAGAGTCTGTCTCAGACAAAAAAAAAGGGAACATCATTCCAAATCTAAGATATTTCTGTAAAAAATGTTTTCAATAAATTAAAAAATAGAAGTTAACAGTTGAATTGTACATTACTTTAGCTTGTGATTGCTGTGTTTTCTTCTTTGTCATAATATTCTGCATTAGTTTTTTTTAATGGAGTAGAGGGGTTTGTGGAGAGAAAAAAAGAATGGAACAAGGACAGGGTGATTAAGAGCAGAAAGGCTAAGGAAAAATAGGGCCCTTGAAAAGTCAAGAATAAAAGAAAAGAAAGAGGTAATACTTATGGTTAACAGTGAGAAAGCCAGTCTCCGTGGGGAAAGAAAAAATGGAAAAACAGCAAATAACAATTATCCCTGTTTAAGGAGTAGGAAGAGGGGATTGGGAATTCTGGAAGAAGTAGTATATTGTAACAATGCAATATCCTAATACAGCAATAAAAATGAAAAAGCTACATCTATAAGTAACAGCATAGGTGAATTTTATAATGAATCATATAACGTTTAACAAAAGAATACATATTCTGGGGTTTAATTTATATAATGCTCAAAAACAGATTCAACTAAATTATAGTCTTAGAAGTCAAAAGAGTGTGCAGAGTCAGCTATGATTAGGAAAGAGCACAATTCATACTTCTAATGTTCTATTTTTTGACTTGGATAGTGGTTTTATGAGTTTCGCTTTGTGTTAAGTCACTGAGCTACACATTTATATTTTGTGCACTTCTCTTTATAGGTGTTACATTCAAAGTGGAGCAAAACAAAAAAGTATTGAGAGAAAAGGTCAAGCCAAAACAGTAATGAGATAGTGATAAGGCCCAAAGCCAAACACTAAACTTCAGTCACACAATTATTAAGGCTTAAATATTAATATTAATCTATGCAAGTGGGTAAATGGGCCTAAATGCCAAGGAAAAAAATGTAATTAAAAAATTAAAACAGTGAACAAAAAATAAAGGTCAATTTTCAGAAATCCTTTTATTAAGTTTAAAAAAACAGATTTTTAAATAAACATTAAATACCAACTACACAGCATTTTGCTTAATGGGAAATAAGTAAAAGATATTGTTTACCACCATTATTGTTTAACATTCATCCATTCATTCAGCAAATATTTATCTGGAACCAAGTGGTGCCAACCACTATTCTAGTCAGAGGGGAAAAAATCTTTGTACAAAATAAATGGCACAATTCACAGAGTTTACAGTAATAAGGAAAAAGACAATGAATAAATAATGAATCAAACTGAATGGTTATTTCTACTTTCATTTCCATCGTAATCACCTTTCTCTTCACTGCAAGCTCACCTGGACTTGCAGTAGGGTTTCACTTTGGAGGCATGGTCATAAAGGTAAACACAGATTCACTAAATTGAAAGAAAGTCATGCTCTATATAAGCAACCACATAAACAATGAAACTAGTCACTAGCATAAAGATGCTATATCAGTGAACCTCTTACACTATGCAGGGTTTTTTTTTTTCCCCATGATAAGAACTCTCAACAAAAAAAACTTTAGGGGATTTGTTTACATGCATGGAAGAAATTAGTTCCCAAATTATTGATTTAATTATTCAATTATAAATTATCCTCATGAGGGATTCTTAGGTGCCTATTCGTAAATATGGAACATTATAAGTTGGGTCATCCATAACTCAGGGACTGCCTGTATATATAAAAATGTATGCATCCAACACCAGAGCATCCAAACATTAAAAAAAAAAAAATTAATAGACCTAAAGGGAAAGGTTGATGCAATACAATAATTATAGGAGACTTCAACACCCTAATTTCAGCAATGAACAGATCATCTAGACAGAATATCAACAAAGAAACTACACTCTCAACCGAATGGAGTTAAGGGACATTTACAAAATATTCCATCCAATAGCTGCAGAATACACATTTTTCTCAATAGCACATGGAACATTTTCCAGGATAGATCATATATTAGATTACAAAATAAGTCTTCAGAAATTTTTAAAAATCATGTCAAGTATCTTTTCTGATCACAATGGAATAAACCTAGAAATCAATAACAGAAGGAATGTTGGAAACTGTACAAATTCATGGAAATTAAACAACATGCTCCTGAGCAACAAATGGATCAAAGGAAAAATTATAAAAAAAAATTAAAAATTCCTTGAGACAAATGAAAATGGAAACACAGCATACCAAAACCTATGGGATATAGCAAAAGCAGCTCTAAGAGGGATATTTATACCAATAAATGCGTATTTCAAAAGAGTAGGAAGACTTCAAACCAACACTCAAACAACGCACCTCAAGGAACTAGAAAAGCAATAACAAACCAAACCCAAAATTAGTAGAAGAAAAGAAATGAAGATCAGAGAAGAAATAAATGAAACTGAGATTAAAAAATACAAAAGTCACCAAGGCAAAACATTGGTTTTTTGAAAAAATAAACAAAATCAATAAACCTTTAGCTAGCCTAAGAAAAAAAGAGAAGACCCAGATAAATAAAATCAGAAATGATAAAGGAGATATTACAACTGATACCACAGAAATACAACGAATCATTAGAGGCTATTGTAAACAATTATATGCCAAAACCTAGAAGAAATGAATACATTTCCACAAACATACAATGTAACAAGATTGAATGATGAAGAAATAGAAAACCTGACAGACCAATAATGAGTAATGAGATTGAAGTCATAACATAGAGTCTCCCATTAGAGAAAAGCCCAGGATCTGAAAGCTTCATTGCTGAATTCTACCACATATTTAATATTGTTTAAGTGACAATTCTACCCAAAGCAATTACAGATTTAATGCAATCCCTATCAGAATATCAATATCATTCTTCACAGAAATAGAGAAAGTAATTCTAAAATTTATGTAAAACCACAAAAAACTCTGAATAGTTAAAGCAATCCTGAGCAAAAAGAACCTGGAGTCATCACACACCTAACTTCAAAATATACTATGAAGCTGTAGTAACCAAATCAGCATGATACTGACATAAAAATAAACACATAGACCAATGGAACAGAATAGAGAACCCAGACATATATCTACACATTTACAGCCAACTCATTTTCTACAAAGGTGCCAGGAAACTACAATGGGAAAAGGACAATCTCTTCAATAAATGGAGCTTGGAAAACTGGATAATCATAGGCAAAAGAATGAAATGAGACCCCTGTCTCTCACCATGTACAAAAGTCAGATCAAAATGGATTAAAGAGTTAAGTGTAAGACCTGAAACTATAAAACTGCTAGAAGAAAACATTGGGGAAATGCTTCACAACAGTTATCTGGGCAATGATATTTTGTGTAAGACCTCAAAACCACAGGAAACCAAAGCAAAACCAGACAAATGGGATAACATCAAGTTAAAAGCTTCTGCACAGCAAAGGAGACAATCAACAGAGTGAAGAAACAACTTACACAATGGCAGAAAATATTGAAAAATCATCTAACAAGGGATTAATAACCAGAATATATTAATATAAAGAACTCAAACAACTTAACAGCAAAAAAAAAGTAATTCAATATAAAATGGGTGAATCATTTATTTATTTATTTTTTTACTTCAGCATATTATGGGGGTATAGATGTTTAGGTTACATATGTTGTCCTTGTCCCCCCCCCGGGTGAATCATTTTAATAGAAGTTACTCAAAAGAACACACACAAATAACCAACAAGTATATGAAAAAATGCTCATCACTGATTATCAGAAAAATGCAAATCAAAACCGCAATGAGTTATCATCCCACCCCAGTTAGGATGGCCATGATCAAAAAGACAAAAAGTAACAAACGATGGCAAGAATATAGAGAAAAGGGAATTCTTATGCACTGTTGGTGGGAATGTACATTAGTATAGCCACTATGAAAAATATTATAAAGGTCCCTCAAAAATTTACAAATAGATCTACTATATGATCCAGCAATCCCACTACTGGGCATTTATCAAAAGAAAAGTAAATTAGCATATCAAAGAGATATCTGTACTCCCATGTTTATGCAGCACCATTCACAGTAGCCAAGATATGAAATCATGGCCAGGCGCGGTGGCTCACGCCTGTAATCCTAGCTCTCTGGGAGGCAGAGGCGGGCAGATTGTTTGAGCTCAGGACTTCTAGACCAGCTTGAACAAGAGCGAGACTCCATCTCTACTAAAATTAGAAAGAAATTAATTGGAAAACTAAAAATATATAGAAAAAATTAGCCGGGCATGGTGGCGAGTGCCTGTAGTCCCAGGGAGGCTGAGGCAGGAGGATCGCTTGAGCCCAGGAGTTTGAGGTTGCTGTGAGTTACGCCATGGCACTCACTCTAGCCAGGGCAACACAGTGAGACTCTGTCTCAAAAAAAAAAAGATGTGAAATCATCCTAGGTATACAACAACAGATAAGTGCATAAAGAAAATGTGGCATACATACACAATGGAATCCTATTCAGTCATAAAACAGAGTGGAATCCTGTCATTTGCAGCAACATGGATGAAACTGGGAGGCAGTTTGTTAAGTAAAATAAGCCAATAACAGAAAGTTAAACGCAACATGTTCTCACTAATATGTGTAATCTTTAAAAAAGTTGAACTCAATGAAGTAAAAAGGGTATTAGAGGCTGAAAATATAGGGGGAAGAGCAGGACAGGGAGAGATTTGTTAAAGGATACAAAATTGTAGTTAGAAGGAGTAAGTTCTAGCTTTCTATAGCACTGTAGGATGACTACAGTTAACAATAATGTACAGTTACACATAGCTAGAAGACAGATATTGAATGTTCCCAACATAAAGTTGTAATAAATGAGATGATAGGTATGCTAATTACCTTGATTCGATCACTATAAATTATGTGTATTGAAACATTGCTATGTACCTCATAAATATGTACAATTATTATATATCGATTTTTTAAATATACTATATAAGTACAAAAATCAAGTTATATACCTTAAATATATAATTCCTGTTTATCAATTATACCTCAATAAGATAAAGTGTTTTATTAAAAAGTCCAGAAACAATAGATGCTGGTGTGGATACGGAGAGAAAAGAATGCTTATACATGGTTGGTGGGACTGCAAAATAGTACGACCTCTATGCAAAACATTATGGAGAGTCCTCAAAGAACTAAAAGTAGACCTACCATTCAATCCAGCATTCCCACGACTGGGTATTTACCTAAAGGAAAAGAAGTCATTTTATCAAAGAGACACCTGAACTTGAATGTTTATTGAAGCACAATTCACAACTGCAAAGATGTGGAAACAACCCAAGTGCCCATCAATTCATGAGTAGATTCATAAAATGTGGTATATGTATACTGTGGAATACTACTCAGCCATAAAAAAGGATGGATTAATGTCTTTTGCAACAGTTTAGATGGAACTGGAGACCATTCTCCTAAGTGAAGTATCTCAAGAATGGAAAAACAAATACCACATGTACTGACAATTGAATTGGAACTAACTGATGAGCACATATGTGCACAGAGGGAAGTAAAACTCAGTGGAAATCAAACAGCAGGGAGTGGGCAAAAACCTACATGGCGGTTGCAATGAACATTGTTTAGGTGATGGGCACACCTATAGCCATGACTCGAGCAATACAAAGCGATTCATGTAACCAAAAACATTTGTAGCTCCTTAATTTTTTTTTTTTTTTTTTTTTTTTTTGAGACAGAGTCTCACTTTCTTGCCTGGGGCGAGTGCCGTGGCATCAGCCTAGCTCAC
>CAUYSK010022615.1:0-10849 GCA_963575035.1 Avahi laniger
GAGTAGCTGGGACTACAGGCATGTGCCACCATGCCCGGCTAATTTTTTCTATATATTTTTAGCTGTCCAATTAATTTCTTTCTATTTTTGGTAGAGACGGGGTCTTGCTCTTGCTCAGGCTGGTCTCGAACTCCTGAGCTCAAACGATCCACCCACTTCGGCCTCCCAGAGAGCTAGGATTACAGGCGTGAGCCACCGGGCCCGGCCGGCAAAAACTTTTTTATAGCAGCATAATGTACACATAACCTGCTAGCTTGTAAAGAGTGAGACAAAGAGTGGACAAAGAGCAAAGCGAAACTAAAACTTCCAATTTAAGCTCTTGTAACTACGATTTGTAGGACAGCTTTGAATCCCTAAACAGTACTGTTAATATCAGATGATAGAGAGAGTGAGCCAGAAACACGTTTTGTGTACCTTTCCACAGACATTGAAATAAGCAGAAGAAACTGTATCTGCAGCTAGAATTAAAAGACCAAAATAAAAATATTTTCATAAACCTTGGATCATAAGTTTCTGTTTTTGTGCTCTATTTACTAGACATTTTGTTTATTCTAATTTATTGATACTTATTTTTTGTTTAGGCACATCTATATTTTCACCTAATTAAGAATCTTAAAGTTAAACACACAGGTATTTTTGTTGATAACTCAGGAGATTTAGCTATTATCATTAGATTAACAATATTAAATGTACTTATCAAAAATCATATAAACACAAGTCATTTTGTGTTTGGCTGGGTTTATATTTAATAGTTTTATAATCTTTGTATCAAGCCCTGACACCTTAAGAACATAAAGATGTTCCGTAAAACCCAGGCCAAAAAAAAAAAAAATGCATGCTTATAATTTGCAAACATTTTTATTCTTATTTTACTAATAATACTTATTTTTTCAATAACCCAGCTTATTTACCAAATATTACTAAATTCACATGAACTAGAAAAGCATTTGGGTTTGTTAATTAATTTACGAGCACTCCCTCATTTATAAGCCAGTCTGGAACCATGTAGGCACAAACACGTAATACGTGGACATACACAAAACATCTCTCAACATACACACTTACATGCGCATGCACACAAAGTTCCAATAGACTTTGACCTCGGAGTTCCAGCAATGAGATAGTTATACAAACTTACCAGTTGGTAAAAGACAACTGGATCCAAATTTCTTCTGACAAAACTGGAACTCGTTCACATGCCTAAACTTTAGTTGCCCTGATAGGTAACCTGATCCACAGGGAAGCCTGTGGGTCAAAGTGTTGGTAAAGCAGTTTTCATGAAAGTTTGATTTTTAAAAATTTAACCTCCTTTTTTAAGTTTAAAATGAGTCTTTTCAATGTTTACATTTTAGCTAGAACTGGCTGCAGGATCTCCAGGTAGCCTTCAATTGACAATACCGTAAACAATGGGTTTATCTGAAAATCAGTAGAAAATGTTAGTAGGTTTAGAGTATCCAGAAAACAAAAGAGCTTGAGAGACTTGACATTTTAACTCTATAGTGGCAGGTTGAGCATTTGAGCTCTGAATTTTCCTTGATGTAATTTTCCCTTCAATAAACTGTGCACAAGAATTGGCCATAACCTGCTGGAGCCCTAGAAAACCCAACATGCCTTCGAACCTCTCCATTTACGCAGAGACCTGCAAGCGGAGGCACCATAAACCAACTGGGGTGCCCAAAGGGGGTTGTTCTCCTTTTCTTCCTTCATTTTTAAAGGATTTATTTCCCATTCTTCTTGAAAAGAAGCAGCTGAGCTGCAGTCTAGGGTTTGGGGTTGTGGATCAGAGTGAGCTGACTGTGGGCAGGGCTCCTCAATGTCTCAACACTGAGCCGGTCCCACCCTCCTACGTGTCTCAGTTTCTTTCTTCAGGGATCTAGTACCTCTCAGAGTGCTCAAAACACTGAGTGATCAGCTCTTATATGTGTTTCCTGGATGAGCGTCTTTTAATTAATTTGTTGGGGAGTTCCCTATAGGGCCACTCACACCACAGGGAATCACCCCAGGCAACTCCTGCTTAGGACCCCGTTCACTCAGGGCTGCCAAGGCTGGGAGAAGTAAAATGCCCTTTGTCTTCGTAGCTAAGGAACTCGGTCTCTCATTTATCTACAAACAAGAAAGTTTGGTTTCCTCTTTCACAAATGTGCAGAAAAGCCAAATGAGATTAATTTGGGGATAAAAAGGCAATGGAGAAGACTCTTAAGAATGCACCTCCAAATCAAAATTAGGATCCCAAACAACAAATTCCTAAGAAAAAAACCAATAGCTCAGAATAAACCAAGGACCATCAACCAAAAACTGGGGGTCTGGAGCTCAGGAGGACTTACCAGTTCCACCCAAGGAGAAGCTGGGAGTCGGGGGGCCCAAAGGGGCCATGCCGGCACCTTGCGCTGAGTTCAGGCTACTCTTCCAGGGGTCCTGAGTCTTCTGTGAGCCCCATGTTGAGCGCCAATCTTGTCAATGGAAAAGAAGCCAAATTCTGTAAAATAATATAAAAACATTTATTCTGAGCCAAAGTTGAGGACCATGACCCAGAGCCACGCTCAAGAAGCCTTGGGCAAGTGGACTCAGTGTGGCTGGGTTACAGTTTGGTTTTATATATTTCAGGGAGACAGGGGTTACACGTAAAATCATATATCAGTACATGGGAGACATGTAATAGTTTGGCCCGAAAAGATGGGACATCCCAAAGTGGGGCTTATGGGTTATAGGTGGGTTTAGAGACTCTTTGATTTGTAATTGGTTAAAAATGAAGCTTTATCTAAAGGCTTGAAATGTTTTAAGTGAAGATAAGGAAGTCTCTTAATCAGAGACAAGCCACCTGTTGTATACCCAGACTCAAATGATTCGTTATGTAAATTGAGGACCTGCAGGTTTGTCTTGCATAACCTTAGGCCTGTTAATGAGTTACAAAGTACATCTCCAATAAGGGAGGGGACATGATGAGACATGTGTGACCTCCCTTCTCACGGCCAGCAACTCAGTTTTAGGGCAAGAACTTGGCCAAGAAGAAGGGGTCAGCTGGTGGGTGGGGAGCCCTGAGATTTTGTTTTAATTCACACTATTTAACATTGCACTGGATGTTCTAGTCAGGAAGTTAGATAGGAAAAAGAAACAAATGTTATCTGCATGGTTCTGTTTATAGAAAATCCTAAGGAATCCACTAAAAACCTAATTAAGCTAATATCAACAATTTTGATAGTTTTGAGTTATCGAATTACCAATTTTGAGATCAGCAGGGTTGTAGCATACAAGATCAATATACAAAAATCTGTTGTATTTCTATATATAAGCAATAAACAATCTAAAAATGGAATTAAGAAATATTTTCTTTTATAATAATATCAAAAATAATAAAATACACGGGAATAAATTTATTAAATATGAGAGTAGTATACTGAAAACTACAAAGCATTTTTGAAAGAAAATAAAGATTTAAATAAGTGAAAAGACATCCATGTTCACGGATAAGAACAATAATGTTGAGATGGGATTACTTCCCAAATTGATACACAAGTTAAATGCAATCCCTTTCAAAACCTCACTTGCTTGTTTGCCAATACTGGCAAGCTGGTTCTAAAATTCATATGGAAACACAAGGAATCAAGAATAGCCAACATGTTGGATAAGACAAACAAAGTTGAAAAATTCACACTTCTGAATTTCAAAACTTACTACCAGGCTACAGTAATCAAGATGGTGTGTTACTGACATAACAATGGATAGACAAATATCAACAGAGACAGAGAGAGAGAGAGAAAGAGGGAATGATGAAATAGAATTGGGAGTCCATGAATGAATCCATACATCTATGATCGAGGAATTTTTGACAAGGGGGACAAGAAAATTCAATGGGGGAAAAAGTTGTCTTTTCAACAGATGATTCTGGGACAACTGGATTTTCATTTGCAAAAGAACCAAGTTGGGCCCATTTCTTACATATACACAAAAAAATTAACTCAAAATAGATTTTGGAGCTAAAATTGTAACGTGCTAAAATGAAAATTTAGGAGTAAATCTTTATCGCGTTGGTTTAAGCAATGTTTTTGTCTTTTTAGATCTGACATCAAAGCCACAAGCAACAAAATAAAAATATATAAGTTGGAGTACATCAAAATTAAAACCTTTTGTATGCCACCTTTGTAGGCTACCAAATAATATTACCAAGAAAGTGAAGAAAAACAATGCATGGAATGGGAAAATATATTTGAAAAGCGTATATCTTATTAAGAAATTTTAATGAATTCCCTTTTAAATCAATAATAAAAATAAAAATAACCCAATTTTCAAAATGGACATTGAAACTCAATAGACATTTCTCCAAAGAATACATGCAAGTAGCCAATAAGTACATGTAAAGATGTCCACAGATACAATATTGCCCAGCAAACTCACACCTCAGTATGTATTCAAGAGAAGTGGAAACATATGCTCACAAAGAATCTTGTACATATATGTTCACAGCAACATTATAATAATAATAGCCAACAAGTAAAAATGACCCATGTTTCTACCAAATTATTAATGAATAAATAAAATGATATATGTTCAATGAATTATCAATCAGCAATAGAAAGAAGTACTGACACACGCTCCAACATAGATGAACCTTCAAAACATTAAGCAAAGTGAAAGAAACCAGTCACAGAAGACCACATGTTGCATGATTTCACTTATATGAAATGTCCAAAATTGACAAATCCATAGAAACTGGAAGTAGATTAGTAATTGCCTAGGTTTGGGAGAGGAGAAAAGCGCAGTGACTCCTAGTGGATACGAGACAGTAAAAATTTTATTAATTTACACTGAAGCAATGGTTACACAATTCTCTGAATATACTAAAAACTAATGAAGTGTATACATTAAAAGGGTAAATTTTATGGTAAGTAAATAATATCTCAACAGTATATTTAGAATGATAAGAGGAAGGTTTTTAAACAACTGTGTATTAACAAATTTGACAACTTGGATGAAATGGAAAAATTACTTTAAAAACATAATTTACCAAAACTGACACAAGAAGAAATAGAAAATCTGAATTAAACATATGAAAATAAAAATGATTGCTAAGAAATTGAATCTCTAATTAAAATCTTTCTATGTAGACAACTCCAGGACCAGATATTTTCACTGGTGAATTCTTCAAATTAGGAAGAAATAACACCGATATTTCGCCATCTCCCTTAGAAAAAAGAGAATAGCAGAACACTCTCCAACTCATCTTTATGACACCTGCATAACCCTTTTACAAAAATCTTGCAAATATATATTTTTTAAAAAAAATTAGAAATCAATATTATTCATGGACAGAAATCATAAACAAAATAACATGAAACTTAAACAATATTTTAAAAGTATAATGCATCATAATCAAGCAAGGTTTAAAACAAGCCTGAAGCGCTTAACATGTAAAAATCAATCATATTACCAGAATAAAAAAGAAAAATCATAAGATTGTTTCATCAGATTCCGGATAAGTGTTTGATAGAATTCAGCATCTGTTCATCTTTAAATATAAAAAAAATACTCCAGCAGTTTAGGAACTTGTACAATCTGTGTATTTAAAATAGATGAGAGAGAGAGGTTGATTAGAGAGAGAGGCAGAGATAAAAAAAAACAATGCATTTGACACAAGGAGCATCTAAACATTTTCTGCAATTCGGTGCAGCAGTGGTTCTCAAACTTAAGTGTGCATTGGAATCCCCTGGAGGGCTTGTTAAACCACGGACTGCTGCTGAACCCCATCTGCAGGTGTCTGACTCAGCAGGCCTGGGTGTGGCCCAAGAATTCACACTTCTTGGTCTGGGGGCCACACTGGAGTTGTGTGCGATTAAAGGTGAGGTGAGCCAGGGTCCAGACACCTTCACCCAGCCTCTGCTTCATGGTATCCTGTTAGTCTTCACTGACCTTTGTTGATAACTGCCTTATTCAAATTTTCTATTCTTTTTGAATGTTTGATGCTCTATATTTTTCTAAGAAATCATCTATTTCCTATTTCCTGAGTTACACAAAATAGTCTCATAATTTTGTTTTCTATGTTTCTGCTTTTGTCAGTTTCCTGATTCCCAATCTCTTTCTTAATTGATCTAGTGAAAGTCATCTTTTTTGTTGGTCTTTAAAAGTAAACGAAACAAATTTTATTTGTTCTTTTGTCCTTAATTTTTAGTTTTCAGTTAATTTAGTGTTTTGTTTTGTTTTGTTTTGTTTTGTTTTTTTGAGACAGAGTCTCACTGTGTTGCCCGGGCTAGAGTACTGTGGCGTCAGCCTAGCTCACAGCAACCTCAAACTCCTGGGCTCAAGCGATCCTCCTGCCTCAGCCTCCTGAGTAGCTGGGACTACAGGCGTGAGCCACCATGCCCAGCTAATTTTTTTTCTATATATTTTTAGTGCCCAATTAATTTCTTTCTAATTTTAGTAGAGACGGGGTCTCACTCTTGCTCAGACTGGTTAGGAACTCCTGAGCTCAAACAATCCGCCCGCCTCGGCCTCCCAGAGTGCTAGGATTACAGGCGTGAGCCACCGCACCTGGCCTAATTTAGTTTTTTCAAAATCAATTATTTTACTTGTTCTTTATTCCTTTATTATCAGTCTTTCTCTTTAATAATGAAGAAATTTGAAGCTTTAAGTTTATACCTGAGTATAATAGTAACTAGTTCTCCATATATATTTTCTTTTTTTATTGTTTTCCAGATGTTTGGCAATTTCTGTTCTGTGTCTCCTTTGCTTCCTTGGGCATCCGAAAACATCTTTCTTCCGGCCTAACAGGAAAGTGTTGTCTAGACTGGATGGAAGGTTCTTGCGTTGTGGTCTGTTTTCTTCAGTGATCTGCTAAGGTTCTTCCACGGTCTTTCAGTTTCCAGTGTTGCAGATGAGAAAACAATAAATACTATATACATCCCGACCTTATTAATTTTCCCTTGTGAATAAGCTGTTCCTTTTGCTGTAACGCATGTGCATTTCCTCTTAGCCTTGGCTCTCAGGACTGTACCAAGAGAGGTATCCATGCGGCCTGGCACCCATTCTTTTTAATCAGGGAACAGCTTTTCTTCAGATCAGCGAATATTTCCTCTGCTATTTGCTTAACCATTGTCCCTTCCCCGTCTGTTCCTTCTTCTCCTTCTGAATTTCTCGCTAGTCATTTGCTAGATTTCCTGCCCCTGTCCTCTGGCCTCCCCGTTTCTCCCTCACGATTTCCGTGTCTTTGTGTTTTTTCCTCTGAGATTAGAAATGCTCCTTCTCCGCAACCTTCGAAGACACGAATTTGGTCCCCAGTGAGCATTCACCTGGAGGTGAGATGGGGAGCAACTCAGGGACCCAGCGAGTCCTTTAGGGCCAGGAAACTCTGACAGTCCTTCTATAAATGCAAATGTGCACGAAACACACACATGCACACACAGGTTACACTCACAGGTGCAACACACCAAACTCACCCTCGCACACACAGATACACACAGGCATGCCCCAAGAATTCACATTTCTGCTGGTCTGGGGACCACACTCTGAGAACAGAGCTCCCACACCTTCTCAGCCTGGCGAGCTGGCCACTGGAAAGTTCCCTCTCGCTGCAGCCCGGCGGCCGTTTCTGAGCCTGAGTGGCCTCCGTAACGGCAAGCAGCCGGACAGCAAGCCCCGCGGGTCTGCGGACAGCGCTCTGACCTCCGCTAGCCAGAGGCTGCAGCCTCTTCCTCGGCCCTCCTCCACCTCAGGAGAGGCACTCTGGGGACAGGGTCCCCCACAGAGTCACCCCAGGCGCCTTTTCAGCAGCTCAGGAAGGAGGGAGGACTGAAGGGACAACGCAGACTTGAGCAGGGAGGAGACACAGCTGGAGTGAAGGGAACAGTGAGGACCCTTGTTCTGTTCCGCCTCCCGCCCGCTAACCCACACAGCGAGCGCCCCGCGCCCTGTATGTGCTGGCGCTGGCCCGCCTTTTCTCACTTGATCGCCCCGGGAGTAAGTGATTATTGCCTCTGTTTTGTAGATGAGTAACTCAAATGTGACCCTGTCTACAAAAACTGATGCAAGTTTCCTCCTCTAGACCATGCCGTAAATAGATGAAAGGAAGCGGACAGTTCCTGGCGGGGCAGACGCTCCGCGGCCAGTGCGTGGGCGAGCGGGGCAGGCATTTGTTACGGCTCCTACATCTCCAGATGATTTTCTCTAACGCCTGTGATTTCATTAACCTGTGGATTTACACTTTTCCAAACCCCTTTACCTTTATAAATCACTCTAGTCACTATCATTTCTTTGTATCTGTTGCAACCTCTGTGAGCCAAGAGGATAAGATGTCATCAGAGAAGAAGCATGAAGCCAGAGAGGTAGGATTATTTGTGCAAAATCTCCCAGCTAGGGGCAGCATTACTTGAGGCAGGAGTTCAGGCTGCCAAGCCCTGGTCCCACACCTGTGACCCACGCTTGCCTCCTCTTGCTGTACCTGCCACCTTTCCTCCTTTTGCTCGTACCCATAAGCACAGGACCAGCAAGCGACCAGGGCAATTCCAGGCCCACATCAGCCCCCCTAGTGTTCACGCTAACGTGTTTTGAGTTTGTGACATTCTCGACCAGAGGCTCCTGGTAGACACAGCATCTGTCCTCCAACTACTTACTTTGTGGATGGGAGCCAGACGGGACTGCGCTTAGGTCACCAAGAATGTCGGTTTCCTGGTAAGACACCAAGAAGTGTGTTCAACTTCAAAGGACTCACAATTTAATCATTGACATCTGCTAGTCTTCCTTATTTGTTTCCAAAATAACACACGCAGGCAAAGGTGAAATCTGGCTTTCCCTCTGTAATATTCCAGTTGCAACTGACTGGAAATGAGACAGCCGAGGACCTTCTACCAAGCCATTGTCCATCAAAAATTGTCAATGACATCAGTGTCTTCTTTAACATATGAACAGTCACTAGGATGGGTCCTCCCAATGCAATGGGCCCTCTTTGTCTCCCTTGTCGCTAAGAAAAAACAGCAAACCGTTACGTGGTTTACAGACATTGACAGCCCTGTTAGCCATGCTAATGTCCTATTAAAAATAATACTGTACACACTCACACACACATGCACACACTCACACACGCACACACATACACCATAAGCCAGCAGCCCTCCAGCTCTCTGTGCTGGCTCTGTCCACGGTATTTACTCTGGGATTCAGGTTTCTGGGTGACAGCTAATGCAAACTGGTGCATCTATAAGATGTATTCTCCTAGTTGTCTGACACATCAACATTGTTTGTTATTGGGAGATTAACATAGAGAAAACGAAGAAATAGACACATTTTTCTGATTGGACTGAGAGACGCATAAAATATGAGTTACGGGTTTGCCTGGACCCTCAGTTCTGCACGTTGCTTATCTCTGGTGTTTTTCCTTGAAGACACATGAAGGAGATGCGTGGTTGGGCTTTGGATTCAACTAAGTATCAACACTGGGAAGTAAACTGGCTTTTTAAAAAGGGCAACAAATAATCTATATAGGGCATAATATAAATCAGTGAGTATATTCTTCGTAGCTCAAGAATGTCTTCCTTTGTGAAAACACATACACAAACTAGAGCTAGCTTATTTTTGAGGGTTGTTTATGTTTTTTTTTTAAAGGGGATGTGGAAGAAACCACTTAAGTGATGGCACAGTGCAGTGGGGACCTTTGTGGAAAATAACACCTTTAATTAATCCACTGGGCTAACAGACCATCTGTGAAGCAACGCTGAGATTCAGACGAAATGGTTTCCTGGCACTCCGCACAAACGTGCTTGTGTATTTTCTGCTTGGGGCCAATTACCCTACTGCTTCTTGCTTCTCTTTGGAATAGCTAATGTGTATGACTGCAAACTTGTTAAACACAAGGCCATTTTTAAAGTTATAGGTATTAAGCCTGTTTATATCTTGTATTAAAGAAAAGCATGTACCCAGGCCTCTCTCTTAGTGAAGATGCTAATGCCGTTGTTGATAATGTCAGCTGTCCTGGGAAGTGTGCTGAATCACGTTAGCATCAAGTCCTCGAGTGGCTCTGCCTTGGCTGCAGCCGAGGGGCTGGAATGGTCAGTCAGGACCCCAGGGAAAAACAGTTCCTCCTTCCGGAGCGCTCAGGAGCCTCAGAGACAAAGAACATGGGTGCCAGCGGTTACATGTGCACTCATCGTTTTATTGGTAAAAGAAATGGTTGAGGACAGCCCCTGGAAAGCAGGCTGCTTACCACCTGAGCGAGCGGCCCTGCTCTCTGCTGCTGCCACACTATGCCACGGGCCCAGCTGTCGCGTACGGTTGTCATTTGAGATGGGCTGCTATCGCTGTGCCTGTCCTGGCTCTTCCTTGCGTCCCCTCCTCATGACCACAGCGCTGGCTCAGGGACCCAGGTCTGGACAAATGCCCAATTCTCTCAAACACAGTGATAGCTCCAGGGATCACTATAAACCAGGTAGGGCCAGGCAGAGAATGTTTTTTTTTTTTTTTTTTTGCTGGAATTGGAAAGATTGAGGCAAATAAATCTGCAGTGGAGGGCAGGCGCCCGTCTTCCCCTGCTGGCTGGAAGAGTCCCTCTGCAGCATGAGAAGGAAAGCAGCGCAGAGCCCAGAGACAGGGAAACCTGGGCGGAGAGGAGGAGGAGAGGCCAGAAAACATTATCTTGGGAAGGAGGAGAAAATGGCGGAGTCAGGGTAGCCTCCCGGATCCCTGCTTCCAGAGAGGGAGACGTAGATCCCGGTCTGCTACACACAATCGGAGCGCTCTCCCACAAAAACAGTGAGGGGAATCGGTGCAGATTCAGTGGGGGACACACAAATCAGGAAAAAGAATAACAGGAGATAGGAATACAAAACCTGGAAAGTGCGGACAGACGACAATAGAGAGAGGAGCGTGC
>CAUYSK010022616.1:0-35183 GCA_963575035.1 Avahi laniger
AGGAAGTTTGTCAAGTCACGGAGCAGAAAGGTGCAGGGAAAGGATAATGTGTTTGTATTTCTAAACCGCAAGCTGATCCGTATCTTTCCTCTTTGGCCCTAACCTGGGCTCTCAGCCCTGGCTGTTGGTGCTCAGATGTTACAACAGGTCCGGACAGCCACAGGCTGAGAGATAACCTGGAAGTGACTGCCCCGCCCCACGAGCCTGCCTTGATGCCCTCCCAGACCATACTGGTCAGCCAATGCCTAGGAGCTGGCAGGATTCCAAGAGCCATTTCCCATGGTGAGATGTCTGTTCTCGGTGCCTTTGTGCAGAGCTCCCACCCAGTTTGTAGAATGGCAGCGCCTGGGCCACTCCCTCAACCAGAAGGTCTGTGCCAGCAGCCAAGACTCTTCAAAGGAGGGTGTGCCTGGTGCCCCCCTGTGCTCAGCAGGGCAACCTCAGAACAGGGCCAGAGGGACGCTGGAGGAGACACTGGCCCACAGACTGCTCCTGACACTTCTCATGCTGCTTTTCTGCCCTCTCCTCCTGCACAGGGCTAAGCTGGGCAAGGAAGGAGGAGAATAGAGCAGGGGGAAAGTCACACAGGAATTAATCACTCAGGACGCACCTTGCATCCCCCAGCCCTCCCAATGTGCAGAAGATCATCCACCTGGTGCAGCTGAACCATGCGTAGGAGGGACGCAAGTGCGGAAACTGGGCACTGTGGTGGGCCCGAGAGGTCCTGGTCTACCCTTGTACTCAGTATGGGAACTTTTCCTCTGTCCATCTGACTGATAGTTATTTTTTAATGCCTCTAGTGATAAGGGATTCATTATCTCCTTGTTAGTCTTATTTGGAGCCTCTGCATCTCTCAAGGCTCCAAGCCCCACTGCAGTCTAGGGTGTTCTAGATTGACTCCCTACAGGGTGAGGAGGGGACTTGGCCAGTAGCCATTGAGGGATACCCAAGCCTGGATTCAAACCAAATTAAATGTCAGTTCATTTCAGATAATATTCTAATATTCACTTATTGTAATGCAGTTCATAAGTATGACTTGGAGTTGTAGTTTTGGTATATAAGGCATTTGCAGTAAAGACAAGTGACCTCTGCCCCTCCTCCCAACATAGAAAACGCCCTCTATCCCCAAACAGCAGTCAGCAGTGAGCCACTAGGAATGGCCATCCTGATCTTAGGCCGGGGCACTGCTGGGGATAACCAAGGGATGCCAACTCTGAAACAAAATTGCAGGTAGAGATCTCCTGAATGGACCCCTTCCTCTCTTTGGGGGTGCGGCACTCCTGGAAGCTTTCTCTCCCCCAAGGTCTGCTACCCTAGAACCCTGAGGCCAGAGGGTTCTCAGGACTGAGCAAGGTCTGACGAGGGAATTGGAATCCCATTAAATCCCGCTTTCCTGCCTGCACAAGGGGGCTACCCCAGGACAGTCTAAGGGGCCTGTCCAGATGGGACAGAGAGGCCAAGGTGCAAAGTTTTAGGACTCCAGTTTGGGCTTTAGGACTCGAGGATGTGTGGGTGGGCACACGCAGCACCTCTCAGGTCCGGGAGAGTCAGCCGCAGCCCAGAGCGTGCACCTGCAAGCAAGTTAACAAGTTAATTACACACGGCCACGCTCAGCGGGTAATCCAGGTCCAGTCTCTGTGCCGTGGCTGTGGGGCGGTGGGCCTCGGGCCGCAGGCAGGTGGCCGCGGGTACGGCCAGGTCAGGGTCTGAAGGCAAAGGGCGGGTGGGAGCTGGAGCCAAGTGGTTGGAGGGAAAGAGTTAGGCAGGATGGCCCCCCTTGGGCACAGAGGCTCCTCGCAGTGGCCCCTGCGCCCCTCGGCGACTTTTCCCGGGCTCTGGGTTCGCCATGTCCTACCTGAGGCCACACCCTGAAATCAAACTCGCGGCCAGGTGAAACAGGCGCCGCACGAACGTGAGCGCGGCCCCTCCTCGTCGTTTCCCGCGCCGAGGTCCCTCCCGCGGAGGGCGGGCCGGCTCCCACGGCTGCTCCGAGCGTTCCCGGGCTTCCCGCTCGGCAGGTGGGTGCCCCGGCCGCCCTGGAAGGCCGGAGAACCCTCTCCGGGCCAGGGCTGCGACGAGGGAACAGGCCTCCCCGCACGCGCGGCCTTCCGCACCCGGGTTTTCATTTCCCGAAGTTCGGGACAAGCCGGCGCCAAGCGGAGGGGCCTTGAGCGCAGGCACCGAGAGCGCGGCGCCTCCGGAGCTGGACCTCCCTCCGCGTGCGCACCCGCTGGGCGCCGGGACTCGCATCCCCAGGGGGCGCCGCGCTCCGGCCTGCAAGCAGCGGCCGGTGGCCGCGCTGGGTCCGGGTGCGCCTGGGAGAGGGGCCGGCCCCGGAAGCGGCGCTGCGCCCAATATCGCCTCCTCGCAGGGAATCCGCCGCCGCCTCTAGCACCTGAGACAGGTCGCTCCGTTGGGAGGCCGACGTGGGGCGGTTCCCAACGCCCTGGACTCCAGCCAGGCGCAAAATCCGCGGGGACACTTGCTACATTTGTCACAATGTATTTCTGATATGTTTCTTCCCAGGCCTGCGGAGGACTGGCCCAGGACGGTCCTTGGTCTTCCCTCTCCTCAGCGCCTAAGAAAGCCGCCCACTGAAGGGTGAGGAGTCCCGAGGAAGAAGAGGCCGAGGCAGGAAGGCGCGGGGAGGCGGTGAGTGAGGGCTGGAGGGCCCTTCTCCAGACTCCTTGAAGGACAGGCTAGGAGGGACACAGTGGGCAGGCAGGTGGCCCTCCTGGGCTGGCTGCTTCCTAGTACTGTTAAGCAGCGGGAGTGGTCCCTTCTAGGTGCCACTACTCAATCCTTAGTGGGTGCATGTTAAGTCGCTTCCACCACCTCAGCACTGTGCTAAACTGGTGGCCCCGCAGGGCTTCAAATGGCCCGCCCTGGCCCGCCCTCTGATTGTCCTCAGGTCTGATGCCTGTCTGGGGCGAGGCCCTGTCACCAAGGCAGGGTACATTGAATTCATGCTTGGGGAAGAGGCTCCCGAACAGGAGGGCTGGCAGCAGGCCCGGCGGCTGTGCTGAGCAGGGCACAGACAGCCACAGCAGGCCCTCCGGGAGTTGCAGGCAAAGGTGCCTGCTCAGCACATCCCAGCCTGCCTGCCCATTCCCCAGACCTCCAGACCTGCTGAAGTCACTCCAGCTCCTCCTACACGCAGGGAGTGGCATCCGATCTGCAGTCTTTGGTGTAGGTGCTGCTAGGAACACCACGGGCTAAGACAGAGAGAGGTCCTAGGGTGTAGGCTGCATCTTCTGCATTTCTGCATCTTGCCCTATTCTGTGTGTGTGGTGTGTGTGTGTGTGTATGTGTATGTGTTTGTGCTTGTTTTTCTAGGTGGGGGCGGGGAGGGGGTCAGGTCTGTGCTCGTTTTTGTGGCTGGTGCAGCATGTATTGCAATGCTGTGGATTCTCCTCCAGTCACAGTATGCAGGACAGTGGCTGAGAACACAACATTTGGAACCAGAAAAGGCTCGGTTCAAATCCTAATTTTGACTCCTTAGGCAAGTTGCTTTACTTCTCTGCAAATTTTCAGTGTCCTCGTCTGTAAAATGGTGATGAGAATGCCTTCCTCATAGCATAGTTGTGAGGAGTAAGTGTAATGATAAGTGCTGAACTGCCCTGGCAGTGGGCCACCTCACCAGCCTCCAGTTGTCAGTATTGGAAAATACTAATCCTGAGCCCTCCTCTCTTGAAGAACTTGGAGAATGGTCTGGCTATTTGGCAGAATACTGTTGGAGGGTGTTGGGAATAAAGTAAAGGCAGAGGGTCCGTAGAAGGCGAGTAGTGGGAGATGCTAATTCAGGGTCTCTGAACCTTGTCACTTGGGGAAGGGGCCATTTTGGGAAGAGTATCTGGCTTGGGCAACAGAAACAGGAGCACCCTCTGTGCTGTTATCATGGGTGCTGCCTGGGGCAGTAGGAGCCTCTGGCTTGAAGCTTCTAGTTCTGTCTCTGCTCTGCACAGTTGTGCCATCCAGGGCAGGTCATTTGACTTCCCTGGGTCCTGAGCATGGTGGGTGAGCTGAGAGCGTGGAGTTGGAGAGATCTGGCTTTGAGTGTCAGCTTCGCACTTACTATCTTGGATGCTATCTTACTGCTTTCTGAGCCTCAGTTTCTCCATCTGTAAAACAGAGCTCCTAATATCTATCATTAGCCATTAGATGCACCAATAAAAAGCACCCAGCACCATATCTACATGTTAGCACCTTATATGTGTGTATTTCCTTTCCCTCCCTTCCTCTCTCCAGCTGCCTGCTGTCTTTAAAATGGGCCCAGTAAAACAGGTTCAGCCCGTCTCACAGTGGTGTTGTGAGCATACAGTGAGGAAGTGAACAAAATAGAGACCTGGAAAGTTAACAGCTATAAAAGCACGGCAGTCTTGTGATTAGGGACTCCAGAGGTCCCTTCTGGCTAGGCACTGAGGACTCCATACTGAGGACTCAGGCCTCCATGTGCAGAGGCTTTTGAAAATCTGGGGTACTGAGAAGGTCCCTGGCCTGCAGCCCTCCCGGGATGGAGATAACCCCATGCTGAGGAAGGCTCTGTGCACCCGGAGGGCGATGGGCAGAGGTTGGGGTTCTAGGTGCAGTAACAGAGGTCAGAGGGCTGGTCTGGCTTGGGCTGCTGCTGGGCCAGAGCACTGTCCGTGCAGCTGGAGCTGGGCCTGAGAGGAGGGCCTGAGTCAATATTGACCTTCCTTAGCCTGCCAGCCTGTCTCTTCGGCCTCTCATTCAGCTGGAGTGTTGACATAAGCGACTGAATGAGCTTTATCTTTGAATTCTTTTAAACAACAGCCCATTATCTCTCCCCTGGGGTTCACTGGGGCTTCGGTATGGGAATGGTGACCAAGGCAGGGAGCGCAGACATTCTGGCTTGTTACATATGCAGTGCCCTCTGCCCTGGCACATGCCATGTCTCCCTGGGTCCCTTGAGTGGGACAGCAGACCCTCAGGGTTCTGCTCAGCCTCCTGGGGACTCTCCACACTTCAGTACCGTGGCCCTGGGCAGGTCTTACAAAGCCTGCAAGCAGTGGGGATGAGGACCTCAGCTTTGGGTCTAGAACCCTCCTACCCTACAGGCGACAACTGGGCAGAAAAGCAGATGAAATTTCCTTCCCCCAGTGTATTTTTGGGGGCCAGGATAGGGTGCTAGGGTGCTACCTGTCTTGCCTCTCGTGTCACATGAAGAGGAGCAGTCACAGGTCCAGTCCCCTGGTGGAGGCTGAGGTAAGACAGAGTTCAGCTCCACACAAAGGATGAGCAGGGAGGGGCAGAGGGGCAGAAGGCAGGGGCCTTGAGGCCCCGCACAGTGGCTCACGCCTGTAATCCCAGCACTTTGGGAGGCTGATGCAGGAGGATCACTTGAGCCCAGGAGTTCAAGGTTACAGCGAGCTATAGTCACACCCTGCACTCCAGCCTGGGCAACAGAGCAAGAAAGAAAGAAGGCAGGGGCCTTGGGAGAGAGAGGATCCCCATGGCTGATACATGAGAGCAGAGTGCAGGTAGCCTCCTGCTGGGAATGCCACAAAGGGACTGAAATTAGGGCAGGGGCAGAGGCAAGGTCAGACGCCATCAGGAGTGCCACAGAGCGTGCATCACCATCTCTTCTTGGGGGGCAGGAGGTTGGCTACAGCAGCATCTATACATGTAGCTCTGTACTGAGCCCACCCCATGTACAGCTGCCTCCTCTTCCTAGTGAACCAGAAATGACAGGGAATCCCACCAGCCTCTTTCCTAACAGAGGATTTTCCCACATCCCAGAACTTTGGAAGAAGCAAACTAAACTGCACAAGAGCTGGGATTTTGTCTGGTTTACCCTGGTCCTCAGAGCCTGGATTAGAGTAGGTGCATGATAGATAATTTTTGAATAATGGAATGAATGGTACAATTTTATATTTAAACAAACGCCAGAAAGTAAAGTTTGAGAAAAATCTTCCTGGCCAATGAGAATATTCCAATGGAAGGTCATCTGCTCACAGTAACTCTCAACCAGGGAGCCAGGAGAGGCCCATCACTCTGTGTAGAATGTGTGTGGGGTGGCAGTTCCCAAAGGGGACAAAGAGCTCAAGCAACTCTGCAGATCTTAGGGTGCCAGGGTCCTCTGTAGGCCCTTCTCAGACTGGGTGGTGGGGTACCAGGGGTACTTTTCTGAGTTCTGTAGGACTCAGGGGGCTTACCCCTTTCTTGGGGCTGTGATTTAAGGATAAGCCCTTCTCCAAAGTGTCTTGAGTGGACCTGAGAATGACACAGGGTGGCTGATGGGAGCTGATGGCAACTGCAGCCAAGTTCATATCAGGGTCTGGGTCAGACTCGGGTCTGCCCCTTCTTTGCTGCTTGGGCAAATCACTTTGTCTCTCTGAGTATCGGTTCCTCTCTCACATGGTGAGATCACATGTGAAGCGCTTAGCCCAGGGCCCCATACTTACACGAGGCTCTCCCTGAGTGATTATTCAAAATACCCCAAACTCCTCCCTAAGCAAAACCAGTTGCTGTTCCTCCCCTTCACTGTGCCCGGAGAAGCTGGCAGAGGTGAATGAGTCCATTCCCTGTCACCAATGGAAATGCTGAGGCCTAGAGAAGGAGAGTAGGCCAAGGTCACAAGCCAGGACTTGGGAACACCAAGCCCCAGGGCCACGCTGAGCCGGTGCACAGCCCTGTGGCCTTGGACGAGAGCTCTGATAAGTAGGCCTGAGGGTCCCTTTCAGGAAGCCTGGAGGCACTGCTCTGGCTCTCCCGCACCCTGAGAGAGTGAACCAGGAGCCCACCCCGCATACAGTTACCCCCTCTCTTCTCAGCCACCCAAAAGGGGCAGGAAATCCCACCAGCCTTATTCCCAGTGGTTTTACCAACATCCCAGAACTTCCACAACCAACCAAATCCTGCCCCCTCAGAGTGGCTGCAAACCCCTTCACACTCACTTTCTGAAAGCCACCTACCGAGCCTGCGGCACATTTTTGTGAATCCCTTCAGTGGGCTAAGTGTCTTGTCCTTGAAAGGGACCCAATGTGTGGAAACAGCCCAAACTCACTCAAAGCCAGGTCTGGAGGGTCAAGTGGGCGACCACATCGGATACTGTCACTTCTGGTGAAAAACAGGGTGACAGGTTAGGAGAACAGCTGACGTTGACTCACGAGGGCCAAAAGGTGGTTCCGGAAGAGGAGCTCTGGAAATATCAGCGCACGTTTGGAATAGGCAGATACATTCCCAAGAGGTATGCCTCCAACAGCAATATCCGAGCTCTGGTTTGAGGTTTAAATGCAGACTGTGGCGCTGCCTGCCAGGGTTGTGGGACCCTGACAGCTCTGGTGGCCCTGGCATCCCAGGCCCCAGCACACGGACATCTCTTCTCCCCAAAGGAGAAGCAGTGCGAGAGGGTGGCCCACCCATACTGCAGCTGCTTTTCTGGTCCCTATTGTGAACACTAGACCAGCCACGCCATGATGCCAGAGCCCTCTTTTGTCACTGTGGAACAGCAGCCTCCACCACAAAACCTTCCCAGCACTCCTTGAGCCAAGCCTACAGGTCGCCAGGCTTCAGGCCAATACCCTACAGAGGGGCTCTGGCTGCATCCTGTGCCAGAGAGAGTACACTCCTGCGGTTTCCGTAGCTTTTCGTCTATGCCAGGCCTGACCATTGCAGCCCCCACATGACCTCTTTGAAACATTTTACTCACCCCTTCTTGGGCAAAAAAAACACCTGGTTCCATACAAGCTAAGGGTCAGCCTGCAAGTTAGGACAGCCCCAATCTCCCCTGGCCCAGGAGAGAACTTAGCCATCTTGGTGGGTCGAGGGTCAAGGGAGCTGGCCCTGGTGCCCGCCTCCCTTCACACATACCCCAGGAGCCTGTATCAGCCACCCAGCCCCTATTCCTGTCCGTAAAGCCCTCCAGGGAAGGAGAGTAACAGCAACCCCACTCCCTCCTGGTGGGCACAGTGGATGGAGCAGGGGCTTGGGAAGCAGATCTGGGTCCAAACCCCAACTTGGTCATTTCCAGGGTCTGTGTCCTTAGGCAAGTTATTTAGTCTCTTTGAGCCTCATCTGGATTTGTGGATAATAATTCCTACCCCTCAGGGTTGCTGTGGGGATTAAATGAGCTAATCCTTGGAAAGGGCCTAGCACATAACAGATGCTTAAGAAAAGATACTCCCTTTCTGTCTCTGAGGCTTCTGCTCCTCCGACACTGTGGTCCCCTCTCCAGTGACCCCAGGCCCATGGGTCCTTGAACTCCCCCACCAGCTCTGCCCTCAGGTTTACTGGAGGTGGCAGCACTTCCTCTGCCAGGAACTGTCTGGGCCCCACCTGCCAGGCTCTGCGTCAGGGGAGTTTCCCTCTTAAACTGGTTCAGGCTGGACCCTTCCCTCCCAGCACTGGGCACCCTCCTGATCCGGTCGGCCAGCTCAAAGGAGAAGTGTGCAGACATTCAGAAGAGGAAGGCTCCCAGCATTCCGCAAACACAACAGTGCATTTCCAGCCTGGGGAAGAACTCTCGGGGCAGCCTCCCTCCAGCATGCTGTGGTGGGTGTCAGCCAAGAGGGCCAGGGGCTGTGGGGGCTGCCTGAGCCACTGCCCTGCCTCTATTTCCACATCAGGGCCTGAGGCCAACATCATTTCCTCCAGGCTAGGCGGAAGGAAAGGCAGGGACTGGCTCTCTGAGGGAAAATCATCTTTCTTCCATACTCCTCAGGGGTGTCTTCTTTGAGGAAAGCTCCTCTGCTAGATGAATGGAGTGTGGACACAGAGGTGGAGATACTAGGGATGGCAACATCAAAGGCCGCCATGGCCCGTTTGATTTAACTTAACGGCCTCAAGGCTGACGCAGCAGCCACCCTCCCTCAGCCCCGGGGCCCTTGGAAACGGGGGTGGAAAAGAGAGCCCTAGAAATGGCAATGGAGGGGCCCTGGCTGTGCAGGTAGGTGTGACCTGAGAGATTCAGGGGATGTTTGTGTCCTGGGTGATTCACTCCCGGTGACTGGGGATCACTAGGTAGTGGGAGGGTGAACGTCTCTTAGGCCCTCAGTCTCCATGGATCACTCTTTATTTAAAAACATTTTATTTTTTTGAGAAAAGCAACCCATTTTCTTTAAGGAAAATTTAGAAGAGCAAAAAGATTGTGTAGAAAGAAATCACCTCTAGCCCCACCAGTCAAATACAACAATTAATATTTTGATGTATTTCTTTCAAGTATTCGCTGCATTCACACTGTGCTGACAAATTAGTATGAGTGGGATCTTTAGAAATAACCACCTACTCCTAACTATACATCAAGAATTCTGCTTTGGGCAAAGAAAACCTTGATAGTTTAATTGTCTCTGGGATCCATGGGCGTGAACAGGTTTTGGCCCCAGCAGGTCAGGCTCCAGGACAGCCCACCAAGCTCAGGCCTGTGAAGTCACTCGCACCACACCTGGGGATGGGGACAGCCTGGCTTTGGGACCCCCCCCCCCCCCCCCCGTCTCTCCCACCAGCTTTATTCTGTTACCTTTTACATTTAGATCTATGATCTATCTCCAATTAATTTGGGTGTATGATATAAACTCATTTCTCAGGGCTCATTTTTTCCTGTATGGATATCTAATTGCTTCAGCTGCATTTATTAAAAAGATCACCCATTCCCCAACCACACTGCAGTGCCACCTTTGTCATAAATCAAGTGATCTCATATGAGTGGGTCTATTTCTGGATTCTCTCTTCTGTGGAAGATTTCTTGGTCTATCTGTCAATCCTTGTGCCAAGTCCACACTATATTAATTATCGTAGCTTTATAATAAATTTTGACATCTACTTATAATCCTCTACCTTTGTTCTTTAAGATTATCTTGGCCATTCCTTGTTCTTTATACCTGGTTTCTCTATACATTTAGAATCAGCCTGTCAATTTCTACCAAAAAAATATGCTGGGATTTTAATTGAGATCGAAACAATCTGTGGGTTAATTTGGGAATAACTGACATCTTTACAGTATTGAGTCTTCCAGTCTATGAATATTCTTTAATAATGTTCTTTAATAATGTTTTGTGTTTTTCAATGTAAAGACCCTGTACATTGTTTATTAGATTTATTCCTAGGTATTTGATATTTTTTCTGTCCATCCTATTTTTTCCAATTATTTGATATTTTTAATATAAAATGGTAAATGGTATCTTTATAAAAATTTTATTTTTTTATTTGTTACTGATATGTAGAGATTCACTTAATTTTTTAAATATTGATCTTGAAACAGGGACCTTCTAAATTTACTCACATAATCCCAATAGTTTGTATGTAGATTCTTCTGAATATTCTACTTACACAGTCACATTGTCCCAAGCAGTGTTGGCCTTACCACATTACAGTTGAGTCCTAGAGCCTCCTTTTATTTTTTAAATTTATTATTATTATTTTTTTAGAGACAGGGTCTCGCTGTGTTGCCCAGGCTAGAGCACAGTGGCTATTCACAGGTGCCATCTCACTGCTGATGAGCATGGATGGGAGTCTGGACCTGCTCCTTTCTGATCTGGGCTGGGTCACCCCTCCTTAGGCAGCCTCCCTTTGTGTTGCTGATTTCCCATTGCCTAAGTGACTGCCTCTGGTTTCTGCATCCCTACTGCTCCCACCTCCAAAGCCTGAGTTCAGCCCATTGCTTCTGCCTGCTTCCCACCCTCACCACCACGTGCCCTGGACCCTAGGACTCCAGGCTATCCATCCTGGAATCACTGTTAGCGTGCACTCAGGAGAGGGGTCCCAGAGTCATTTAGACCATCTGCTAAAGATGCCCTCCTCCTTCGTTCTGGCAGCAAAAGCTGAGCACTGGGTTGTGGGGAGAGGAGGGGAGAGGGATGTTCTGCCGGAAACTAGTATTAGCAGCTCTTCTCTAGCCCTAGGGTGTGTCCCTGCCCCTCCAGAAGACTTCAGGGAGCTAGGGAGGAGGGTGAAACAGTCAGCTAAACTAACCCAGGGACAGAGGGCCTGTTTAACAGGCTGGGAGGAAAGACCTGCTGAATGAAGACTCTTCTGTAGCAAAAGACAAAGGCTGAGAGGGAAGAAATCAAATTTTACCAAACCATGAAGGGCCTACATAATGTAGGTATGGTGAGATGCCCAGATCCCAGAACCCTGTAATCAAGCATGACTCCTTGACAAGTAAATCTGAGAGGAAAGGAGTTTGGCATTACTCCCAAACTTGTATCTGCCCAAGTGCCAGTGTCTGGAGGGCCCTGAGCTTTAAGACAGGGACGCAAAGAGAGGTAACACTGCCAGAGAAGCAGCCTCCTTTTACAGGGACTCTGCTTACCTCTTGCTCTCCAAGCCCTGCGAGCTGCCTTTCATTAACCCCACTGGCTCAAATGGTTTCCGTAACTTGTTCAAAGTCTCTCCAAATTGATGGGAGACTCCCTACAACTCACCTGCAACTGAGACAGGTGTGTCATTTCCAAGTGCTTGGTCTGTAGGGGTCCTGCACATTGCGGCTCTGCCTTTAGGGTGTCTGACAGACTCCTGACCCTTAAGGTCCAGCAAAGTGGCTGACATTCCAAGAGGCATGGCATGGATTCAGGTGGACTCACACGTGGCTACTTCCTAGTGCGGAAGCGGTGGCTGTTCTGGGGCCCCTGCCTTTCCGAGTGGGCACCAGCTGCCTCCCAGATCTGTGGGAGGCACATTTCACATTTTCACCTCCTCCAGAACCTACTAAAATGACCAGGAAAATGCTGTTGCCTAAGCAGAAGCCAAAAGAGAATGTGCCAGCCCTGCTTTCCAGAGCTCGGGATAGATGAGTAATCCAGGCATTCAGTTCAAGAAACATGTCTCAGTTTGTTTCTTGAAACCTGGAATTGACCTTTCCAGGTGACGTAAGAACCCACTGAGCTGTTTTGAGCGTCTTCAGATCCAAAAGCATTCAAGTGGGTACCCCTGACCTATCTTCCATCAGCGTGTGGTTCCAGGCCATGGGCTGCCCTGAAGGAGAGACTAGAGCGGCCCTTTGGAAGAGTCACTTTCTCTCCCAGGACTCAGTTTCCCTCTCTAAGATCCAGTAAAGCCCACGTCACTCCTAACTGTTGATGGAGCTCAGCAGGACCTTAGGCAAAGCCACAATCAGCAAGGCGAGGGATGAGTGCGTGACTGCAAGCGATGTCTTGTACAATCAGGGTGCCAAGACTAGAAGGAAGGGTCCCAAGGCTCATGGCGGGGCGGGGGGGAGGTCTCTGCCTTCTCTGGAGAGCTTTGCCCCTAAGTAGCTGCCCCTCACCCATCCCAGGCTGTCCCCTTGGCTCAGGGCCTTTCTGAATTGAGGCAAAGCACCTGGTGTCCATGAGGACCCTTTGAGGGTTCCCTGGTCCTGTGATACAAGGTCCCAGCCTGGGCAACATGTCTGTGAATCAGCTGGTTGGTTTTTTATTAATATCGTGTATCACTTTAACAAGTTTTCTGTTGAACCATCCTGGGACAAACCTGATTTGATTGTGATAAAAAACAAAAAACAAACAAAAAACTTTAACATACTGTTGGATTCAATTTGCTAGTTTTGTCTCGGATTTTCACATTTATGTTCATAAGTGAAATTGGTTAAAATTTTCCTTTTGTTGTACTCTTCTTATCTGGTTTAAGAATCAAGGTCATATTCGCTTCATAAAACAAATTTGCTAGCTTTCTTCCTCTTTCCCCCGTTTTAATTCTTTGACAGTGGAATGATATTTGTAATGGGCTTTGGATTTTATAAAAACACACCCCCAGTCTGCCTGCTCAGCAGGGGACTTGGCACAGACAAGCAGACAGACACCTCTTTTCCGTGTTTATAGTCTGCGTTGGCTTATTTATGGCACTTTTTTGTCTCTGGGACTGTTCTGCTGGGAGCCAGCCATTCCCCTGAGGAAGGAGGGATGGGGTGAAGGGAAGCCCCAGGTGGGGGACAGGGGAGCTGTTCTGGGGGACCCCGAGCCTGGTACCCCAGCACTGCCTACAGCCACCCTGGGGTTCCTGGGCCAAAGCCCAGCTCAACCCTCCCCTCCCCTCGCAGGCACCATGTTCCGCAAGAAAAAGAAGAAACGCCCTGAGATCTCAGCCCCACAGAACTTCCAGCACCGCGTCCATACCTCCTTTGACCCCAAAGAAGGCAAGTTTGTGGGCCTCCCCCCACAATGGCAGAACATCCTGGACACACTGAGGCGCCCCAAGCCCGTGGTGGACCCTTCACGCATCACGCGGGTGCAGCTCCAGCCCATGAAGGTAAGAGGGGCAGGTGGGGATGGCGGGGCCAAGTCCAGTCCCTCCTGCGCCACAGAAAACATGCCTGGCCAGACCCCTAAGGCTCCTGGAGGAACCGCCCAGTTATGGGCTATCAGTTAGCCACTGTTTTAATTCCCTGCTAATCATTCTGCCATGCTCTCCCTGGGTGGCCTGGGAAGGAGGAGCTTGGGGAGACCCTCTCTGCAGCGTAGTAGGGTTGCCAGATTTAGCAAATCAAAATATAAAATGCTCAATTAAAGCTGAGTGTCAGATAACAATGAGTAATCTTGTCCCATGCAACATTTAGACCTGTTGCCCCAAAGGGGCTAGGGCTTTCCCAGACCAGGGGAATTGAGTTGTGTGGGTCAAGACAGGTAGACCCAAGAGCCTGGTAGGAGTTAGGGTCAAGGGCCCTGTCAGGGTTTGGAGGCCACAAAGCCAGTGTGTGTGGAGGAGACCTCTGGCCTGGTCTCTGCCTCATCAGACATCTCCCCAAAGACCACAGGTAGAGCTGGAGGACGGAGCCCTGCCCCAGTGCTCTGTGGCTCCCCAAGCGCAATCACCCACACTGCTGGGCGTGTGGGATCGTACCCTACGGTACTCAGCCATCTGCCCTGCTGACAGGTAGCCTCCTCCCTGCATCCCTGTTCCCTGTACCAGCGCAGGCCTGACCCACCATGGGCCCTTGGAAATGGCTGAAGAATTAATGAGTGGGTACAAGGGAGGACCTTAGGTGTTCCTTCCCAAGGTCCCCGACGATGCTCTCTGGCCCTGGTCTCTGGGCCACGCCTCCCTGCCACGATCAGGCTGCTCACCCACACTCTTTTCTGTCCCCCCTACAGACAGTGGTGAGGGGCAGCTCAGTGCCCGTGGACGGCTACATCTCGGGGCTGCTCAATGACATCCAGAAGTTGTCGGTCATCAGCTCCAACACCCTGCGTAGCCGCAGCCCCACCAGCCGGCGGCGGGCACAGTCCCTGGGGCTGCTGGGGGATGAGCAGTGGGCCACCGACCCAGACATGTACCTCCAGAGCCCCCAGTCTGAGCGCACTGACCCCCACAGTCTCTACCTCAGCTGCAGCGGGGGCACACCAGCAGGTCACAAGCAGACGCCGTGGCCCGAGCCACAGAGCCCACGGGTCCTGCCCAATGGGCTGGCCACGAAGGCACAGTCCCTGGGCCCTGCCGAGTTCCAGGGGACCTCACAGCGCTGCCTACAGCTGGGTGCCTGCCTGCAGAGTTCCCCACCAGGCACCTCACCCCCCATGGCCACGGGTAGGCGTGGGATGAAGGCTGCCAAGCATGGTTCAGAGGATGCCCGGCCACAGTCCTGCCTGGTGGGCTCGGCCACAGGCAGGCCAGGCGGGGAGGGCAGCCCTAGCCCTAAGACCCAGGAGAGCAGCCTTAAGCGCAGACTGTTCCGAAGTATGTTCCTGTCCACTCCTGCCACGGCGCCTCCGAGCAGCAGTAAACCAGGCCCTCCACCGCAGAGCAAGGTAAGTCAGGCTGGGGCTTCCCTCTGGGGCCAACTCAGGAGTACAGGGACCCTGGCCTGGCAGGCGTTCACTGGGGAACTGGTGTCAAGGACTCAGGCCCTGCCTGGCCTTCCCCACTTACAGCATCAGGAGGGGGAGAAAGTGAAGGACAAAAATGATCAAGCCTCAGCTGAGTGTTCGACACTGAACCAGCTCAGCCTGCATCCTCCAAAGGGGGGGTGCTCCACCCCTCCCTCTCCCCAGTACCCCCTGAGCACTTGCAAAGCAGCTCCCTGGACTGCTGCTCCCTAAGGCGACAGAAATGTGCATGGGAGCCCTTTTCCTAGTGAGACGGGCTCCTTCCTCCCTCCCTCCCCTCCCACCCCTCTCTCTCTCTCTCTTTCCTTTTCATCATGGTAGTCATTTTCTTTCACATTTCTGTCATTTGTTCCCAAGTGTGTGGCCATATGGAAGGCTGGAAGATTGAATTTGCCTGGGTGCAGCAGGAGGGCCAACTTTTGGCATGTGTGACAGCCTCAAATGCATGCTTTTCTTGTGAGAAAGGAAAGTGAAGGGAGCCCCAATGTGACGTTTCTTGGCAGGCAGATTGGAGCACGTTTCTGCCTCTTACAGGCCCTATAACATCCTGTCCACCATGATGTAACATCCTTTCCCATTTGGCAAAGGAGAAGACTGACTCAGAAAGGCTGAGACAGCCCCAGGCCTTGTGAGGCAGTCAGAGAAGGCAGGTGGGAGAGGGCGCTCCCTCAGGGCTGCCTGTCCATCCCGGGCCCTCTTGCTCTTGCTTACAAAGGCTTTCGAACCAGGGCAGCCAGTTCTCCAGCTCTTTCCTGAGGTTTTAAGGCAGGCTAAGAAACAGCTGCTGACAGTGGCATGAGTAACAGAGCCTCCTTTCCCTCCTGGGACGGCTTTAAGCACAAGCCTGGGTCTTACCTGTCAGTGATGGGGTGAATGTGGTCCAACCCAAACAGGACTAGGGGGTTTGGGGGAATGGCCTGGACCTACAACCTTTCTAGGTCATTGCCAGCTGAGGTACCCCGGGAAGGTTCTGGGTTTTGTACACTCCAGCCCCCCCACTGAGACAAAGGACAGTGTTCTGGGATCCCCCATGGGGTGTAGCTTGATGTGTCTGGGTGAGGAACATGAGTATCTGTGAGCTGAGGGGCCTCAAAAGTTGTGCCCCTGGGGAGACATCCCCCAGAAAACTAAGGTGGGAGCAGGGCAGAGCATAGCACTAGGGGGCGAGAATCACAGCTTGGTCCCCCTCTGCCTCTTGGGAGTCCTGCTGGGTGGGCTTCAGGGATTTGGAGACAGAGGTGTCAACACTGGGATGGGCACTGGTATGCATCTTTCTGGGCTGCTGCCAGCACCCCACAGCAGGGGAACAGGCCCTGCACACTATACTGCATACCTACCTTGGGGGGCTGCTGCTGGGTCTGCTGAGGTGTCCCCCACACCTATGGAAGCAGGTGGTGGTTGTCTTGGGCTTGGAGACACTACAGTTCCAAATCCAGGGGAGTAGTTTCCCTCTACGCACCTCAGACATACCTTTCTAGATTCATACTCTCAAGCTAGGCCTCTAAAAAGTGGGGCTGAGACTTCCTCTGAGCTGCTCTAGCCTGGGTCTTCTCAACCTCTGCGTTATTGACATTTGGAGCAGACAGTCCTTTGCTGTGGGGGCTCTCCTGGGCATGGCAGTAGCATCCCTGGCCTCTACCTACTAAATGCTAGTAGTACCCTTAGTTGCGACAACCAAAAATGCCTCCAGACATTGCCAAATATCCCTTGAGCCCCCACTGAACTACTGCTTTGAACAGATTCCAACACAGATGGGGAGCATCAGGCTTCCTCCTCCTCCTCCTCCTCTAGCTCCCCCAGGCCCAAAACTAAGCCAGCAGCCCTCCGTACTGGGCACATCCCAGGGGTTGACTTTGGACACTTGCAGCAGCTTCCATAGCAGCAGTCCATGCACTGGCACCCTGGGAGGTCAGGTCACCAAGGCCGTGGTTGCAGGAGGGTTTGAGTACAGGCCCCAGGGCTCCTGTACCCAGTCCCATGGAGCATGGCCTAGAGTCAGTCACTTTGGCCAAAGACTGCAGGAAGACCAGGAGTAGGGGCAGGCCAGCCAAAGAGGCAGGACAGTTTGTTAGGAGCTTGGAGGCTTAGAAGTGTTCCACTTAGAGTCAGAAGTGCACACTTGGTACAGCCCCCTAAGCCCACAGCTGGAGAGCCATGGCCCAAAGGAGGGAGAATGTGGCATCACTATAACTGTATGCATGACTCTTCTAGTGGCTTCCTTCCCAAGAGGTCTCAGTCACACAAGTAACTCCAGAATTAATCCGGAGCCTGTGACAATTAATTCATTCCATCATTGCACCCCATTTCTCTTTCTTGGCATGGCTTAACAAGTTCCATCTGGTCCTCGCTGTGGCTACACTGAGTAAAACTCCCTCCTTGTGGAGACAGGCAGCAAGGCCAATGAAAGGCCACTTGGCACCAGACCCGGCCAGGGTAAAGACCAAGCTGGCTCTCCCCCCACCGCCCCCCACATCACAGACCACGCTGGCGCTGGACTCCTGACTGGACCCACCCTTCTGCCAGCCCCCAGATACAGGCTCTGTCCCTGAGCTCACTCAGCCAGCATGGACAGCACATCACCACAGGGGCCGTGACCATGGAGAGAGGGAGGGAACCCCCACCTCACCCCTGTGCATGGCTCACACCCCCTGCCCCCACCATGCCCGCACATAGAGCAGAGATAGCCCATGCAGAAGTCCCGGAGGCCAGAAAGTGAAGGAAATCATTTTACGGACTTCCTTAGGAACTTCAGGGTGGAGACAGGTCAAGGTTGCTATTAGAGCAACCTCAAGAGGAGCTTTAGGTGGTCCCCCAGTTCTGCCCCACCCCACATGGATGGCTGCTCGGAAAGCAGGTTTTCTAAGTCCAACTTTGCGGGCCAGCAGGCAGCCTCCTTGGGGCCCTGAGCCTTTTTACAGGGCTTTGGGGCTGCTTGGGTGATTGATGCAGTAAGCCTGGCCTCCCCTCCTTCCAGCCCTACCCAGTGACCTCTTGTGGAACCTCTGCTCCCAGGACATGCATCACAGACTCATCCAGAGCTTCTCAAAGTATGTTCCGGGACCTCCTACATGAAAATCCAGGAACCTTGATAAACTGCAGCCTCATCTCTAGGGACCCACTGAATTGGTCTCTGAGACCTAGAAGTCTGCAGTTTATCTAGCTCTCCAGGTCACTGTCCACAGCCTCCTGCATTTGTAGAGGGGACTGGGGCTCTGAGAGGGTAACTTGCCTAAGCTCATCGCAGGGCAGAACAGACCAGAGCAGACCCCAGGGCTGGGCCTGAGCAGGGCTCCCTGGAGGCCCCAGCTGCGCTTGACTCCACCCTCCCTCTCTCCCTCCCCACAGAAGCCACAAGATAGGCCCCCTGCCTTCTCTCCATTGCTGGGGGGGTCCTTAGCCAGGAGTTTCATGCCTGGGAGGAAGTGGAAGTCCACTTCCCATCCCAGGACTCAAGGCCTGGGCTTGGCTGGACCTACACTCCTGCTTCTAGATCTCTCTGGTACCAGATCCCAGTCCAAGGGGGAACACCTGAAAACTCCCAAGATGCTAACATAGCTCTGCGGTCCTCTCCATAACCTCCCGGCAGAGATACGCAGACTCCCCATCAGCCCCCAGCTGTGGCTTTGCTGTCCTGGGAGCTGAGCCACAGCTGCTTACAGCCCCCACCCCACTGCCCAGGCCCTCGTCCCCACGTGCACCCTGAGGTGGGAGACTTGGGAGCGAAGAACGCCTCTGACCCAGAATCTCTGAGCGGCTCCTCGGCACAGAGGGAAGACTCTGCCCTACAGTGGCCTCGCTGGGGCCCAGCTCTCCATTACCCCAGAAGAAATACCCAGCACAGGACCCCGTGGGGACTCCGCTGTCTCTGTCTTCCCAGGCCAGCAGAGTGATGGAAAGAGCTGCTGTTTGGCCTGCTCACCCAGGAGCAGTGGGGACTTCCGCTCTGTTTGAAAATGTTTGCTCACAGCACCTCCCCAATTTAGTCTGATGCCCTGCCTGACCCTGCCAGTGTCCAGAGGTCACAGCAACAACCTCCTGCGTCGGGAATGCTTGTTCCTAACACTCTCACAGCCATGTTCCTTCCTGTTTCTTTCTCTGTCCCTGCAGCCCAACTTCTCTTTCCGACCACCACAGAAAGACTCCCCTCCAAGCCTGGTGGCCAAGGCCCAGTCTCTGCCCTCAGATCAGCCAGTGGGGACCTTCAGCCCTCTAACCACTTCGGATACCAGCAGCCCCCAGAAGTTGCGTCGTACAGGCCCGGCTGCCGGCCCACTTCCAGGCCGGTCTTCCCCGGCAGGCTCCCCCCGCACCTGGCATGCCCAGATCAGCACCAGCAACCTGTACCTGCCCCAAGACCCCATGGTGACCAAGGGTGCCCTGGCTGGTGAGGACACAGGTGTCGTGACGCATGAGCAGTTCAAGGCTGCACTCAGGATGGTGGTGGACCAGGGTGACCCCCGGCTGCTGCTGGACAGCTACGTGAAGATTGGCGAGGGCTCCACGGGTATCGTCTGCCTGGCCCGTGAGAAGCACTCGGGCCGCCAGGTGGCCGTCAAGATGATGGACCTCAGGAAGCAGCAGCGCAGGGAGCTGCTCTTTAACGAGGTGGGGGGACAGGGTGGGACATGGGTGGGGGTGTTTGGGATGGGCAGAGAGCACACAAGGCTGGGCATCTGCGAGCAGGAGCAGCGGGTGGCCAAGCCCCATGGGCACCGTGCCCGGCACTCAGGCCCCCTGCCTTCCCCCAGGTGGTGATCATGCGGGACTACCAGCACGTCAACGTGGTAGAGATGTACAAGAGCTACCTGGTGGGCGAGGAGCTGTGGGTGCTTATGGAGTTCCTGCAGGGCGGGGCCCTCACAGACATCATCTCCCAAGTCAGGTGGGCAGCTGGGAGGGCTGGGGCCTGGTGTGGGCCTGGTGCGGGCTGCCCTCACTATCACCCTGGCAGGGGAGTGGGACAGCACTTGGGGTGCCTGTCAGATCATCCTGGGCCCCCTGCCTGTTTGGGGTAACTGAGAACCAGGGATCTTGGAAATGGGGAAGGGAAAGGGTGGTCTCCAGCCTAGACTCAGGCCCCAGCTTTCGCCAGGACTATGGCCTGACTGGGCTGCCAAACAGGAGCCATGGGGCTGGGTGTCAGGGACTCCTACTCCGCCCAGCCCAGCCACCCTGCAGCCCTGCCAAAGCCAGCATTCTCTTCCATCGGATGCCCTGCCTTCCCTGTCCAGGCTGAACGAGGAGCAGATTGCCACTGTGTGTGAGGCCGTGCTGCAGGCCCTGGCGTACCTGCATGCCCAGGGTGTCATCCACCGGGACATCAAGAGTGACTCTATCCTGCTGACCCTTGATGGCAGGGTAGGCTGCTCCCCGTCCCTGGCACAGCCACGCCTCCACTTCCCTGCTCCCAGCACCCCTCCTCCTGCTCCATCACTCACTCCCCTTTTGGCCCCAGGTAAAGCTCTCGGACTTTGGATTCTGTGCTCAGATCAGCAAAGACGTCCCTAAGAGGAAGTCCCTGGTGGGGACTCCTTACTGGATGGCTCCTGAAGTGATCTCCAGGTCTTTGTATGCCACTGAGGTAACCGTTCCCTCCATCCCCCAGGCCTCCCAAAAGAGGCTTGGGGACATGAAGCTCTTCCACCTGTGGTCCTCTCCGGATCCGTCACCAAAGACAGCCCCTATTCTCAAATTCCCACTTAATCAATACCTTCCCCCTTTCTGATGGCGCTGCTCCTACCTGTGACTTTGCCACCAGGGACAGGTCCTTCAAATGCTGCCTCGGTTCAAGGGCACAGTGGGGTGTGGCCAGCCTTCCCATCTATGACAGCCTTTCTCAGAGAGAGGCTGACAGCTGTGTCCCTGTAGGCAGTGGTCATTCATGGTCACAGGGCAGGTGACCGGGGGAGGAAGGAGACAGGCTCACTAAGGAGAGCTGGAACCAGCTGCTCCCCTAGCTCTCCAGCTCCCCTACCCTCCGGCTGCTACCAAGGGGCCAGACCGTGGCATTGTGGTCAGGGACGTTCTCCTCCTGCAGGTGGACATCTGGTCTCTGGGCATCATGGTGATTGAGATGGTGGATGGGGAGCCACCCTACTTCAGCGACTCCCCAGTGCAAGCCATGAAGAGGCTCCGGGACAACCCCCCACCCAAGCTGAAAAACTCTCACAAGGTCAGTAGGTACACAAGAGGTGAGCCCACAGACCCCAATTCCCCTAAGGCGACAGGACCAGAGCCTGGGCACCCAGCCAGGCCCAGCCTCCCCCTTCCACAGAAGCTGGAGGGTCTGAGCTCCCAGGAAAGGCGCCTCTTTCTCCACACAAAACCCGAACCTGACTGTGGAGCCACATCCACACACAACACCCATGTTCACTCCAACAAGTTCACAGCCGCAGTAGAGTCGCTCCTCAGCAGGCACTTGACCGGAGCCCAGACACCTGTGGGCAGGGAAAGCAGGGACACCAGCAATCCCTGCTGGCTGGGGAGAAATCCAGGGAAGTTTAATTGAGCACAAGCTCTCCACCCCATTTGTCAGGAGAGCCACACCATGACCACAGCGATCGGCTTATCCTCCATCATTGACACCCTGACCTCAGCTGAACTTCAGCCTTCCCCTTAAAAGCAGTATGTAGGCCGGGCGCGGTGGCTCACGCCTGTAATCCTACCTGGGAGGCCGAGGCGGGCGGATTGTTTGAACTCAGGAGTTCAAAACCAGCCTGAGCAAGGGCGAGACCCCATCTCTACTAAAATTAGAAAGAAATTAATTGGACAACTAAAAATATATAGAAAAAATTAGCCGGGCATGGTGGCAAATGCCTGTAGTCCCAGCTACTCAGGAGGCTGAGGCAGGAGGATCGCTTGATCCCAGGAGTTTGAGGTTGCTGTGAGCTAGGCTGACACCACGGCACTCTAGCCCGGGCAACACGGTGAGACTCTGTCTCAAAAAAAAAAAAAAAAAAAAAAACAGTACGTATGTGCAGACAGCTAACCCTTTTCTGCCAAATCCACACCAGACCTGCAGGCCTTACCTGTGAACACCCGCTGCTGGCAGGTCAGCACTGGGCTGCTGAGTGGCACTGCCACCTGGTGTCTAGAGCATGAAATGTCCCAGAGGGTTGAAGCCCAGTCTCTAAATAGCAATACTGTGGCCGCAACACAGCTGGGTGGGAGGACCAACAGGAAACATTTTCCAAGACAACTGGTCCTTGGAGCCTGTACTGCTAACCCCAAGATTAGCAGACAGGGGAGATCTCCAATTGGCTAATTCCCCAGAGGATGTAGCCTCCTGCCCAAGACAGCCTTATCCCAAAATAATGGCTCAAAATGAACGAAGATAAGCCCTTGCCTTAGACTCTAAGGCTCAGAGCAACAAAGAAATCTTCCTTTTCGGGTCCCATCTTAGTGTTTTGTTGTGTTTTGGTTTGGTTTGGTTTGGTTTTTGAGACAGAGTGTCAATCTGTCACCTGGGCTAGAGTACAGTGGCATCATCATAGCTCACTGCAACCTCAGACTTCTGGGTTCAAGCTATTCTCCTGCCTCAGCCTCCTGAGTAGCTGGGAATACAGGTGCATGCCACCATGCCTGGATAATTTTTCTATTTTTAGTAGAGACAAGGTCTCGCTCTTGTTCAGGCTGGTTTCAAACTCCTGACCTCAAGCAGTCCTCCCTGAGTGCTAGCATTACAGGTGTGAACCACTGCACCCAGCCCCACCTTGTTCTTTTTTTATTTTTCAAAACACTTCCTTATCTCTGACCTCTTTTTTAATCTCCACTAAAGCCCTATGTGACAGACAGGGCAGGCATACTTTATCATTAGCCCATTTTGCAGATGAGAAAACTGAGGCCCAGAGAAAATTGCAACTTGCCCCAGGTCAGAGATAGAGCCACGCTGGACATCTTGATGTCAGTTTCATGCCCCTGCACAGACCTGCAGAGCATGAATGCTGAGAGCCTTGAGAATTGGGGGGTAGAGGGCACCAGGAAGTAAGAAGCCAGAGAATTCAAGATGTTCAATTAATGGCAGGGCCAGGCAGTCAGGTCACACCAAAGTGACTGCATGTTGTGGCTTCCTCTTGCTGCCCTGTCTCCACAGGTATCCCCAGTGCTTCGAGACTTCCTGGAACGGATGCTGATGCGGGACCCCCAAGAAAGAGCCACAGCTCAGGAGCTCCTGGACCACCCCTTCCTGCTGCAGACGGGACTGCCTGAGTGCCTGGTGCCCCTGATCCAGCTCTACCGCAAGCAGACCTCCACCTGCTGAGCCCACCCTGAGTGCGCCTGCCACCTGTGCCCATAGGCAGGGGACACTGGGCAGCCAGCCTGCCGGCAGGGCCTCCCTGCCTCATTCTCTCAGTATTCTCTCCAAAGATTGAATGTGAAGCCCCACCCCCACCTCCTGCCCCTCAGCCCACCGGGCCAGGCCGGACCTGCCTGGTCCCTTTCCCTCCCCAGAGTCCCCAGTTGCCTTTGGGATGATGGAGACCCCTTCTACAGGATGACCCTTTGTTATTTGCACAGGGATATTTCTAAGAAATGCAGAGACTGGTACTCCTGGCCACTGTGGCCAACACAGCAGAAAAGGCTGCTGTGGGTTTTTAAAGGTGGTTGTACACTGGCATCCCAGGCCACTGTAGAGGGCAGACTGCCTGTCTTCACAGGAATACTTGCTGTTCTCAGCTCCAGCTTCAAACCTTGGGGTCTCAAGAGGGCCACAGGGAAGGTTTTTATTACCTGAGTCCCTCTTCTTCCGTTGTGTCTGCCCTCCTGAAGGCACAGTCCCGCTGCACTGCTTCCTGACCACCTGCACTGCCTCTCCCCACACGGCCTGCTCAGAAGAGGCCACGGAGGGGTGGGGGCATTTGCTAAGTGAAAGAGAAAGAATGGGGTTGCTGGTAAAAGTGGTCTCACTTTACAGGATGGAGAGAACATTGTGTGTGTATGTGTGAGAGAGAGACAGTAAAGGGGAGGAAGGAGAGTGTGAGTGTGTGTGTGTGTGTGTTAGAGAGGGAGGGAGAGAGAGAGTGTGTAAGGGAGGAAGGAGTGTGTGTGTCTGAGAGAGAGAGACAGTAAAGGGGAGGAAGGAGTGTGTGTGTGTGTGTGTGTGTGTGTAAGGGGAGGAAGGCCACCCCGACAACCCAGGTCCCTTCAGGTCACCCACTGCCAGCTTCAAGAAGACTGCCCCACCCTCTCTAAGTTCCAGCCTAAAGAGACCTGCTGTTTCGACCTGGCTTCCACCTCTCAAGTCCCATGTTTCTACCTGACCAGTGAAGAGGTCTGTGTTGAGCCTAACATCTGGGGGTGCAGGTTTCTCCTGCACTATGGAGTGTAAGGGGCAGACACAGAAATAGAAAGGAAATAAACTGTTTTACCTTTCAACTTCGTCTATAACCAGGTCATCAGGGACCCATTCTCCTCCTCAGAACCCTATCTGGGGGAGAAGGTGAACCACCTCCTGGGGTTCCATCATGTCAAGGGAATGGGCACCCCATTTGTGTGAACCATCTGCCCCTGGCTGCCTCCAGACACCTGAATCCTTGGTCTCCTTTCTCCCCCCTTCAAGGCTGCTGTGAGACAGGGAACTCCAGGGAAGAACTTCAGGTGTCTGGATCCTATCTAGATATATTTTTTAGATTTCCTCTGCTCCCTAGTGGCCTGCTTTGGGGCAAAAAAAATTGCAAGGACTTTTTTTTAAGGGTCAGTGTTTTAAAAACAAAACCATCTTCCCTAGACATTTTTGTGAATTGTTTGCACTTGTGCCTGTTTTAAATTAAACTGAGTGTTCAGAACCTCTGGGCTTCCTGTCGTCTCTGGGAGTGGAGCCAGACCGTCTTCAAGCTGCACACCTGTAGTGGCCCTTCCTCCTCCCCCGCGTGAGCTCCCCAGCTCTGGTCCGCAGAACACCCAACCGCCCTGGTGGTGTGTTAGCCCAGAATGAGAGCAGAGAAGGAGGGAAACAGGAAGTGAAAGGCCCTTGGGACTGAAGGAGACAAGAAATAGGGCCCCTTCCCAAGGGGAAGTGCTGCGTTTAAAGGGGGTGGCCGCAGTGGCTGACAACCACTTTCTGCAAAGACTTCTCCCTTCCCCTTTTGCTTCTCGCTCCCTGGACCTCAAGCTTCCACAGGAAGGGGTCTGAAACTGCTCCTAGTGGGAAAGCAGTCCCTGCTACGTTTCTCAGAACTAAGGGAAAGGTGTGGAGTTGAGAAAGAGCAGAGTAGTGCCTGGAAACCAAGAAGCCTAGGTTCTGGTCCTGGGGGTGGGCAGGAGGATGAAATTATCTCTCAACTTCCAGCCCCAACACTAATTCTAGTACTTCCTTCCTGAGATCTACCCTAACCCTGGGTGCACCGAAACCTCTTAGCTAGGAGCAAGGAGACACGCAGAGCTCCCGCTCCCCACCCCCCCAGCACTGGCACCCAGGAAGGTGCCCTGGTCCTAGGGTCCCAGCCCCACCAGCTCAGTTGGAAGCAGCACCTGTGACTTACCTTCCATATGGAGCCAGCCATACTAGGGCAGGTGGGGACAGAGGCTCACTAAGGCGGAAACCTCCACAGGAAGCAAGGGCATCCTTCCAACGCTCCAAAGGGAGCCAAGAGTCAGGAGTGGGCGGTAAGGCAAAGAGAGGTCAGTTCTCACAATGGAATAATACTGGATTTATTAACTATTCTTTTGAGTTCTAGTAGTCCTTCCACCACACGGTCTCACTCTGAAAGTGTGTGCGTACCTCCTTTAGCCTCACACACTGATCAGTACCGAGATCCAGTGGCCTGGGTGACTCTTCACAATGCCGAGAGCAACAAGAATTAGGAAAGCAAAATACTTGGAAAAGTCTCTTCAAAGGTGGAGAGAGCTAGAGGGGACCCCAGTCTCAACACCCTAGTGCAGACAGAGAGAGGAAGTTCAGCGGAGTGAAATGTGGCAAAACATGGAAGTTCTGCACAGAGCTGGGGAGCTGGCGAGGAGTATGAAAGGACAGCAAGGCAGGCAGACACACAATTCAGTTCAGACGGGAGCAATCTGCTGCAGGTTTTCAGAAACATCACTTTCTACCACCAAGCTCTGGGCAGCTCCACAGAGAGAAGCCCTCGCGGTCATTTACCCAATAAAGAGAGCCCAAGGTGACGTTCAACCAGAAAGGCAACATGTCAGAGACCTGGAAAGATTACAGCCTCTGATACAACGTGCAACCCAGACTTCATACTGTTTTTAAGCCAAAATACTTATATTTTTACACCATTAAAAACTTCACTGAAATTGAACATAGCTGAAAAGAGAGGAAGTCAGCAAGCAAAGATCAGAAAGAAGCAGTTTGCACTGGGGAGTCCAGTGATCCCCCCCGATCCTCTCCCCACACTTTTCAGGCACTCTGGTATTGTGCACCCACCACCCAGACAGGGGGACTGAGGAAAGGCAGATGTTTTGGGAGAAGAGGGGAGGGGAAGGGCAGAACACCACAGAAAGGAAGCAAACGTCATCACAAGAAAACTGCATAACTGGCAGGTCCCAAGGTTCAGAAAGCATAAGGGAGGGGCTGGCAGCTCCAGTTTTCCGAAAGAGAGCGGTCTCTCTCAGGCTGAGGAGCCTTAACTTGGGAGATTAACTTGGGGTCCTTAGTGAAGGGTCTGGGCTCCTGCTACTTCCAAAGCGAGTTTGTTCATTGTCCCTCGCTTCATTGCTGTGAAGTGATTTCAAGTATCCGGATTTAATATTCTACGAGAGGCAGAGGATTCCATGGGTAAATGCACACGGTGGGAGAAGTACACAGCGGTGATCCCAGAAAAAACTGTAAGTCTGAGCTCGGAGCCAGGCGCAGCGGGGAGAGCGCAGAGCTGCCGCCAGGGGGCACCAGAGATCATGTCCAGGTGGCCGGCCCGCGCGGTCTAAGAGGCTGGGGTGGGGTGTTGGAAGGACTGGGGCGTTGTCTGGCACCTGCGCAACGCCCACTCCCTGACCTCTCGCCCTTCACCCCCAAGCCCAATTTCTCAGCACGGCCATCTCGCTCTGGGCAGTTCCCTCGGAGTTACTGGTGAGAAACCTTCCGTCCTGCAAAGACGAACACACCGACGTCTTGAAAACACTCCACCGCAGGCAGACGAGGGGCTGCACGCTCAACCCTCGCGGTCCACAAAAAAAAGCCACCTACCGCCACACTGTGCGCTGGGCGCAAGTGACACAAGTGCTAGCGCTTCCGCAGGGTCCTAGCGCACGCGATCCGCCAGACCCCCTATCCTCAACCCCGCCCCCTCGCTAGGCGGGTACAAAGAGCAGGAGGGCAGGAGCGCCGACAAAGGACCAGGCCGGTAAAGGGCCTTTAACCACCTCTCCGCGAGTGCCTGTGACTCACTAATCTGCCCCGTAATACAACAGGGCCGGCCCCTTTTGGCCCACGCGGAGGGGCAGAGGCAGGAGTCCTGGGTCTCGACCTCTAGCATCCGCCATCTGCCCTGCCCTCCATTAGCCGCCCAGCAAGAAGCAGGAGCCGTTTAACAGGCCCCTTGCAGCTCTCACCGGAGTTTGATGTAATTTAAACCTGGACCTGCGGCTCGTGTGGGCTCCCGACTCCCGCGCGCCGCCGTTTAACGTCGCAAACACTTCAGTCAATTATCCCCCTCGCGGAGCTTCTATTTAAAGAGATATTGTCAGGTTCTTAAGCCTCGGATCAGACCCGCTGCTTTCTGCTTCACATACAAAGGCTCCAAACACGAGTTCTTTGAGGATTGGAAGAAATACAATTAAGCAAAGCCTTCGCAACCGTTCCACCCCGCGGGAGCACCCACGTGCGGGACCGGGAGCTGGGAGGCGTGGGGGCGGGGAAGTGCTAAGTCCTTTCCATTTCAGGCATCTGACGAGTGGAAATAAGGCTGGGCCCCCAGGGGTGAGGCGCTGAACCTCAAAGATGGAATTCAAATGCGTCTGAGCTGAGGAGCAGGCTGATTCAGGAGCCGGAGTTGGGCTGGGTAGGGGGTTGTGTGAAGCAGTGACTCCACATTATCAATGAAGTCGAATCCTGGGTCTCAGAAGCAGAGGGAGCTCACGCTACCCAGAAGCTGGCTCAAGGGACAACTGGCATTCAACACCAGGGGTTCTGCCACCCCCAAAATATGCTTTCATTTTCTTGAGGCAGGAGCTTCTACCCCAGAAAAACGGCCAGATTTCTTTCTAATCAGCCCTCCTAGCCAGAAAGGATCTGGGGTCCCTCCTGGCCTTCTTCTCCAACGCATAGGGGAAAAGGAGACTTTGGTAGTTTGTGGCATTATTGTCAGCAGCACTAGGCAGAGGGAGGGAGCCTGGGCCTTTGTTCTCCAAGGTTGACTCTTCTGCCTGCCTGGCTGCCAGGGTGTTGGGAAACCCAGCAAGGGGAAGAGGGACTGGGCAGGAGCTGGCAGGAACCTAGGCAGAGGGGGACTGAGCCTAGGGCTGGGGGAGGGGATCCACCTTCCTGGCTGGTGGCAACCTATGGAACCAGTCTTCCACACTTCGCCTTCAGGGACAGGAAAGGCTGGGAATACCAACGAGCACAAAAAAAGACATAAGATGGGGGTCCCTTTTTCATTTCTGGTGGAGGTCTTGCTTTGGCAGCGGGGCAGGTTCTGAGATGGGGGTAGGGCTACTGTTAAGAAGGTGAGGGACCCAGAAGAAAGGGAGAAATTCCAGTAGAGCAGAGACAGGCAGGAAGCGAGGCTCGGCCTCGGGCGCTGTTTACCGCTGAGCATGCAGCACCACAGCATCCGTGCCCGCCTGCCAAGGCTTTGGCCCAGGCATTGAGAGAGGCAGAGCGTTGGCCTCTAACTCCGGGCCACTCTCGGGCCCTGGCGCCTCCCCGACCAGGCTGGGGATGTCTGGGGCTGTGGAGCGTCGGCGCAAACCCAGGCGGCCAGAGCCAGGGCCGCCCTCCGGGTGGGGGCTGAGGCCAATGGGGGCTTGCACTAGGGTTGGAGGCGCTCCCTCCAGCACCTCCTGTGAGAGCCACCGCCCAGTCCCTGACTGGGGCGAGTTTGGTCGGACCATCAGGGCTCCCGCCCGTAGACGGGCAGCCTCCTCCTCGGTCACCGCACCCAGGGCCAGGCTCATGCTCCGGCCCAGCTCGGGCCGCTCGCTTCCTTGCCCCCGGTGCCGGCCCGAACTCTTGACCGCTGAGCCAGCCTCGCCGCCGTGGCCATGGCCGCCCGCCACTCTCGAAAAGCGCGCCAGCAGAGGCCGCGGTAGGCGGCGGGGGCTGGGTCGTCGACGCTCGGGGCTGGGCACGGGGGCCGGGCGTCCCGGGGGGCTGTCGGAGTTGGAACCTCGGGCCGCGGCGGCGGCGGCGGCGCGGCCCCAGGGCCCTGTGAGAGCCTGCACACAAGTCCCATGGCCACGGGCAGCGGCCAGCTGCAGCGCCGTAAGGCCCGCACGGTTGGTGCGGTCGAGGCGCAAGCCGAGGCGGCGGAAGGAGCGCACCAGGAACTCGAGCACCGCCCCGTGGCCGCACGCCGCCGCCCACATCACTGGGCTGTTGCCAGCCGAGTCGGCCGCCTCGGGGTCGCCGCTGAATTGCACCAGCAGCTGCACGGCGTCCAGGTGGCCTCGCTCGCACGCCAGGCTGAGTGCGGTGCGGCCGCGCTCGTCCCGCAGGTTCACGGCTGCACCCTGCTCGAGCAGCAACCGCACGAAGCGCGCGCGCAGCGCGGGGTCCGGCAGCCCCACGGCCACCATGAGCAGCGTGCGGCCCTGCTCAGCACGGCAGTCGATGATGCTGCGGTCCAGCGCGTCCAGCACGAAGCGGGCCAAGTGCACTTTGCCCGCCTGCATGGCCTCCAGGAAGGTGCGCGTACCCGCTCGGGGGCACAGGTCCTTAGGCTTGAGCATGGCCCCGGCCGCCGCACCCCGGCGGCCCGGCAGCTCCGCACGGGGGCGCCCCTGTTCTCGCGTCCCGCGGGGCCCCGGCCTCCGCCTGCGCTCTAACTCTGCTCCCTCCGCGCGTGGGCGGCGGCGGCCGAGGGTCCGGAGATTCCCACTCGAGGTGCACCCGCGGTTCCGGCTGCCCAGCTGCTCCTAGCCCGCACGCCTGGCGTCTCGCTGCGTCTTTGCCGGGCCTCCCGCCTGAAGGTGTTGATTGCTAGCTACTCTGGGTTCCGCTCCTGGCCCGCCACGGGACGACGGGAGCCGAAGCTCGGCCCCCTTCTGAGTCTCCCGCTGCTTTCCCCGTGTCCGGCGCCCTCAGTCCCTCGTGTTTTGGAGCCGTGCCACTCACCCGCACCCGGGGCAGCCCCCGCTCCCCTGCTGAGACGGTGGCGCCCGCCGTGCACGCCTGCCTCCAGCCCTGGCGGGGCGCGCCGCTCCTCAAGCTGCTGGCGCCGCTCCTCCGCCTCCTCTCCTCTCGCGGGGGCCGGGCCACGCCGGGGCGCTAGCTCCTCACTTGGGGGACTCAGCGGCGCGGGAGCCGCCGCCCGCCTAGGTACCTGGCTTTATAGCCTCGGGGGTCTCCATGGCGATGGCTGCCCTGGAAGCCGGCTGCGCCGTCAGGGCAGAGACGGACAGGGCGGCGGAGACCGCTCCTGACCCCCACTCCTTCGTGGGCCACGAAGTCGGGGAGCGGCTCCTCCTCCGCGCTCCCCTGGGAATGCGGCGGCGGTTCCAGGGCGGGGGCGGGGGCTGCTCGCTGGGGGCCACAAGCACCCAACCGGGCCAATCCCAAAGTCGCAGTCTTCTCTCCCCGCCCTCCGCCCCCACTCGAGTCGGTGCCCTGGGCTCCTTAGAAACTGGCGGGATCTCGGGCTCGTCGGGGAAGACTGAGAACTGCCGGAGTGGTCCAGAGTGAAAAGAAACGGGACGCCGTGTGGGAGAACTGGACCATGCGACCTGGGGGTGGCGGCGAAAGACTGAAGAGGAGTAACTTGGGGGAGGGAAGCACATGTGCTGCGGGTTGTGGGGGGCGCTCAGTCTGGCTGGGAACTGCCACTCGAAGTGCAGCGAATCACGCACTCACACACGATTGTTCCCCCCGCACACGCTCATTCGGAGCGGTGGGGGGTAGCGGGGGTGGGGAGCGCGCTCTGCATCTCAGACGTCTCCAACCCCGACCACGCGCCCGCATGCCAGCCCCTCGGCGGCTGCGTAGCAGGCGGAGCGTAGACTGCGCGGCCGCCCCAACTCCGAGCCGGCTGTTTACCGCCTGGGCGTGCTGCAGACCTGTTATCGGCTCCTTGGCGCCGGCTCCCCGCTACTCCAGGACTGGCCACCGCCTAGGAAAGAGCGAGGGACCCACGCAAGACTACCCCCCACCTACGGTCCTTGTCTCTCTCTTGAGCACAAGCCCCCTAGGGCCACAGGGCTCTGGCTGTGGCTACTAGCCGATCTGTAAGGAGAGAAAAGCACAAATTACATTTTCCACGAGGTGTGTGGAAAAACCACCGCATCTCCTCTCTCTCCCACCAGCAGCCCCCTCGGTCCTGGGAAATGGGGGGATACACAGACCTAGGTTGAGGGGAGTTAGGACGCCTCAGAACTTGGGGAGTGGGGAGGGGCGAGGAGGATTGGGATGGATATTTTGTAAAGTAAGAAGTGAACCAGGTATCAACTACATAATTTACTGAGACTTTTCATTATCTGGGCATTGTGTTCCCAGCAGTGGGAAATACAGAGGCAGAAACTCGGTTTTGGATGAAGAGACTTTGTCTTTTAATCCAGAAGACCAGACTGTGACATAAAAAATGGAGGTTATCACCTGAGGGTTGACTACATCTGCTAAATATAAAACCAAGACAGTCCTTGGAGGAAAAGAAGTTGTGCAGCGGAGAAGGCTCTGGGGTCTTCTGAAAACAGGACTTCTGAGTTGGTCCTTCAAGGATGTGTGGGATCTGGCTACTAAGAAATGAGGAAGACAATTCCAGACAGGGAGTTACGGAGACAATGGTGTGGAAGCAGGAAGCACACCTTTAGGGGACAGTGTTGAGGGCTGCTTTAAGGGGTCCTTTCCTATAAGAGACAGGAAATTAAGGGAAGAATGAAGGTGTTCTCAGCCTAGGGAGGGCAATGATAAGATGCTTTGCAGTAGGAGATGCTAGGGAAAGATATGGGGCGAGGAGAGCATTTGCTGCTGGGAAGGAGACAGTGGGCTCAGATGGGTGTGACAAAGTGGGCTCATGGCCCTGCACCCTGAGCCTCTCACCTCTCTCTATCTCCCAGCTTCAGGGATGCCCACCTTGGATTCAGCACCCAGGTCGTGGAGCAGGGGCTCCCACTCCCCTCTGTCCTGTGGGGAGCATGGGATGTATACCTGAACACACTGTGAAGCCCCCCTTTGTGCATTTTTTAAGCCATTGGTTAGAGCTCTGCCACTTTTTTTTCAAGGTGTCATAGAAGGGACACAGTATGTGACATCGGAGGTTAAGTCCCAGCTTGAGGGGCATTTACTAGCAGTGTGTCTCTAAGCCTGCATACTCTCATCTGCAAAATAGGGCTGATAAATACCAGCCCTACCTGTTTCACACGGGATCAAGTGAGAGAGTGTCAGGGAAAGAGGTACATAGTTATTTAGAGTGCAGCCCTCACTGCTCCGCCCCCAAACAGGGCCCCTCCTCCGGTGGCCCCCAGGAGTGGGTAGAGCCTAGCTACTCCTAGTGAGAAGGCAGGAGTGCTCTCCCTCTTTACTCGGATAGCAGAAGAAAAGCTTCTCTTCCTTTTATGACTCAATTTCTCTTTTCTGCAGCACGAGGAAAATTGCTTTCTTTCCTTTTCTCTGTTACCAGGCTCAGGGGAGGGAGTACCCCTGGAATCTATGTGTGGCAGGCCAGCCTGCCAAGCCAGGCCGTGCACTCCCAGGTGGAGAGCAGCAGCAGAAACCCAGAATGGCCACCCCCTTGGTCCCGAAGAGCCATGCCCCTCCTCCTCGAGCCTCCCCGAGACAACTCCACTTGATTTATGTCCATGTTCCCTGTGGTGGATTGAGACAGTTCAGGGAAGAGGAGTCAGGGTAGAGAGCACTGTACTGGGTGCCCTTTGGAAGGAGCAGCTGGTTCCATTTGCCCCAGCTGGCATCACCAACCCAGCCAAGCCCGTGGCAGGATGGGGGTGGGGGTGTCAGGTCTCAGGTCCTGGAGCCTTTGCTCTGACTACCCTATGGGCTCAGTATGTTATGAACAGAAAAGATACAGCAAGGCTGAAAAAAAGCTGAGACTTTGCTGCAGAGCACAGAGGAACCAACAGCCGGAATTAGAAGCTGTCGCTTAGGGAGCTGAAGGCTGACAGGAGATGAAGCCGAGGCAGGCAGGGGGCAGACAGGCACTCCACACTCCTCCTCGCCTCCCACCTGCTGAGCCTGTCCCCCAGCAGGCTCCAGGCTGGCAAAAGGGCTTCCTCCCAGAGGCACCTCAATGTGGTCTGTCACTCTGTCTGCCACTGCCTCCCCCCCTGGGCTCCTCTCCTCAAGTGTCACCAGCCCCCTCACCATGTCACGTTGCACCAGCTCGGCAGGGTTGGGCCTGGTGGCACGTGTCTGGGAGAGCCAGAGGGCTGCTGGGGGGTGCAGGGGGTGGGGTGAGTCAGCAGGGGACTCGCATCTGAGTCAGCAATGGGATTGGGAAAGGGATAGGGACCCTTCTCCTTGTGCAAAAGGTGAAACTGAGGAATGATGAGTGGAACGGGAACCTTGCCCCACTCCCACAGATACACGGCAGGGACAGGACCCAGGTGCCCTTCACCTGCCCCAAGTGCCCTGAGGGAAGACATCAACTCTTCCTCTGCACATTCCCTGCAGCCAGAGATTAATTCATCTCCGGGGCCCAGAGATGGCATTTGCCCAGGAGACACTTTGTCCTTTTTTCAAAGGACAGAAAGCAGGGAGATAAGTATCCAGGCCTGGCCACGTGGGAAGCCCCCAACCTGCTGTGCTGAGGCCTCTCCAGGGGCAGGATTGCATCACCTTCCCCATTTCTGGGCTGCCCACCTCCAGACTAGGGGCACAGAGTCTGCCCAGCCTGGCCCAGAGGCCAGGGGAAGGCAGCTCCTTCTCCTGAGCAGTCGTTGGCAAGAGCTGGGGGCTGCCCAGTGGGTTCCAGTTGGTCTGACCCTGGCTTATGCACACTGCCTGGGCCAGTTCCTCTAGGCCTGGATCCTCATCCTTTCATGTTCTACCCGTGGAAGGAGAGGTAAAGGAGGAGTGGCAGAGAGCCTGCCTGGAGGGTCGAAGACAGGGCAGTGCCCGGGGTGTTGGTGTCTTCCTTGGCTATATCCAGTCTGATCAGTGCCAGGCCGTACGTAGTCTTGCAAATGAGCAGGCCCCCTTGCCTCACCCTGCAGCCAGGACCCAGTAGGATCCCAAACAGCAGACCCCCCTGAGGGATGGGGGACATGTTTATTTTCTGAGGCACAGGTGCTCCCAGCTAATGGTATTTGCTATAACTCCGATGAGAAAACAACCTCTTCCCAGAACCATCCCCCACTCTGCCTCTCCCAAGCCAGTGACTGTGCCCAGCTGGGATTTGGGATTATGCCATAGGTACAGTGAATGGTGGCTTCTCACAAGCCCCTCTACAGCAAGTTTTGGGGCCGACCATAGCTGCCACAAGGGCCTGAGCATCTGATTGCTCTAAGTCTTCCCTAAGAAGGGGTCCAGATGGCCTAGAGGTTTGGGACTCCCCAAGAGCGTGAGGGGCACCTTTGCCCTAAGCTCTTCTGTTCCAGCCTTGAGGGTGGAGACAAGGAAAGGCCACATCTGTGATGGGAGTAAAGAGGAGGTGACATCATTTTCCAGTGGTTGTGGCATCAGGGCCAGGAGAAGGAGAAGTAAGTCCTCTTCAAGCCCAGAGGCAGGGCTATTTCACTGAGCTTTGGAAGGGACCTCACTCTGGGGTCGGCTCCCAAGGGGTTTTTCCCTAGCTCATTTTAGTTCAGGGGCACTCCACTCTCCTGCCCACCCTCCATTTCCTAGCTGTAGAACAGAGGCCAAACTTAGGCAGGAAATATTGGAATAGGGTTCTTTAATAGGAATAGGAGGGAGAAAAATAAATAAACCTCACCAATTCAGGAGAGAAAATGACGCTGACGTTGTCAGGCAGCCTGAGTGAGGTGCATACTAGGAAGTGCCCACCGCCAGGCGGAGGGGTGATGCCACGTTCAGAGTGGGAGGGTGCCTGAGAGGCCACCGCCCCACATGACTCAGCAGCCGAGGGCCAGTCAGCTGAGGCAGCTTTTCCATGTCAACCTTCCATCCCCAACAGACAGAAGGTGAAGGAAGGGACCTCAGCCAGGGATCCTGGGAGAGGCCATCCCAGGGAGCTTCAAGGTAGTGCCAGACTGCCTCAAGGAGCTGACAGCGAGGCCTGAGATGGGGCCTGGAAGCCCAGTTGAGCTGCCCACACTGGGGAAAAGGGGTTTGGTGTTTGGATTTGGTTCCACTTGAACCACAAGTACCAGAGTGAAGGTGCCAGGTGGGTA
>CAUYSK010022623.1:0-35339 GCA_963575035.1 Avahi laniger
GGCTAATTTTTTCCATATATTTTTAGCTGTCCAATTAATTTCTTTCTATTTTTGGTAGAGATGGGGTCTTGCTCTTGCTCAGGCTGGTCTCGAACTCCTGAACTCAAACAATCCGCCCGCCTCGGCCTCCAGAGAGCTAGGATTATAGGCGTGAGCCACCCCGCCCGGCCACAACAGTGAAACTTTTATGTCTCATTTGTCATTGGAGACATGGTAATCTCCATACCCAGCCAAAAATCCAGCAAAAAGACCAGCAATCAAAGATGGAACACCATCTTTCTACGTATATCCCCAAAATGCTTCTGTCACAAGGACTATGTAACCAAAACTGACCAGGTCCATTGGCAAGTTGCAATTCTGTAGCCCCAATACCTCACTGCAGCTGAAAAAAGCTGTATATTACAATTTTTTAAAAATTTGAAACATTCTCAAATGTATAGAAAAGTTTCAAATATAATACAAATAACTTCTGTACCATTTGAGAATAATACGTAGACCTCTGAATACTTCAGTGTGTATTTCTAACAAACAAGGACTTTCTCCTGTATAACCATAACATAACTATCAAAATAAGGGAATCAGTATTCATATACTGGCTGGTCCAAGTGCAATGGTGTTTACAACTAATTGATCACAACCAGTTACAGACTCCTTTGTTCCTTCTCCACTCCCACTGCTTCACTTGACTAGCCTTAAAAAAAAAAAAAATTCGTATGCCACTGCCATCTAATCCTCAGACTCCACTGAAGTTTTTCCAGTTGTCCCAATAATGTCCTTTATAGCAAAAGGATCCAGCAGAAGAATCACACATGATACATAGTTATGTCATTTTAGTCTCCTTCAAACTAGAATAGTCCTTCAGTCTTTACTTGACTTTCATGGCCTTGACATTCTGGAGCCTTTTCCATATTGTAGCCAACAGAACATAGCCTAAGAACTAAACTGAATTGGTTGCTATTTTATTTTATACCAGTGGTTGACTATTTTTTTTCTTATATTAATTTTTATTCTCTTATGGACTTCCTATTTTTTCTTTTTTTTTTTTTTTTGAGACAGAGTCTCACTGTGTTGCCTGGGCTAGAGTGCCGTGGCGTCAGCCTAGCTCACAGCAACCTCAAACTCCCGGGCTCAAGCAATCCTTCTGCCTCAGCCTCCCGAGTCGGGACTACAGGCATGCGCCACCATGCCTAGCTAATTTTTTCTATATATTTTTAGTTGTCCAATTAATTTCTTTCTAATTTTAGTAGAGACGGGGTCTCGCTCTTGCTCAGGCTGGTTTTGAACTCCTGGAGCTCAAACAATCCGCCTGCCTCGGTCTCCCAGAGAGCTGGGATTACAGGCGTGAGCCACCGCGACCGGCCTATATGTAGATTTTTAAAGGCAAAAAAGGGGGACAGAGAGTGGGCTGATACAAAGCTGTTTGTCAGGAATTCTCATTGGTTTACAGAAATAACATTGATTAGTGATTGGCTATACGTTACTAGGCTATAGAGCACGGGTTATAGTGTCTGCCGTGGCATTACTAGCTTAATTTATAGTTACTTGTGGCAATAGCAAGCAGTTTCAAGAGATGAATACATAGCTCAAAAGGGGGAGTCGGACATGATTTCTGTCTCATTTTAATGTCCCCCTGGGCTCGATGATTTAAAAGGACTCACATTACTCACATAAAAGTTCTTTTCTCCTCTCACTAAGAAGCCACCCTTAGAGAAGGGGTTGGAAAACTTCAGGGTTAGGTTGACTGGGAATGGTATGTGTGGGGAAAAGGAAAGTGGCATCTGGTTGTTGGAATACCTGAGAGTAAGGACAAGGCTGGAGTTCCTAAGCGGTTTGACTACGAGGTCAATCTGCGTACAGCATTTGGGGACGGGGAGGCAGTTTGGGCCTATTTGAGAGGGGCTGGGAGCAGGACATGGGGGCCTGGGTGTAAGGAGCGCAGGCCTCAGGAACCCAGGAAGGAACACAGATAGAAAGCAGCTCTGTGGGAAAAGAGTCACCGCTGATCCACCCTCCTTCAGATAACTCCACTGGCCAGTGTGGGGACCGGGACCAGCAGTCATCAGACAGCAAGGGATGCTGATCAACAGCGCCCTCTGTGGGCAAGGGCAAGATGGCACCAATGGCAACTGTGGCTCCCCCAGGCACTGATCTCTCCCACTTTTGGGACCTCCAAGTTTGGAAGGTAAGTCTTCCTTGTGACCCAAGGGCTGCGCTTTCTGACAGTCTGTATTCTCAAGTGGCTTAATTTAGCTTGCACGGTAGTTCATAGCAGTTACAGTTACATGAACTGATATATAACATTGAGGAAAAATATGATTTTTCTATGATGATAATTGCCTTTTTAAATAATGATAATTGCCTTTTAAAAACAAGTTCATATTCTCATAATACTTTTTCTCCTTCATGTTGGTTGGTCAAGCTAGACTATTTTAGTCATATTTTTAAATAAAGAATCAAACCTTGGTTTCCATTCTTAAACTAATACTACTTTGTTTCAATATTTTTCTGATTTTTTTCACTATTAAAATTAGCTTTTTGCAAAGGCTGACTGATTTGTTGATTTTCTAACCATTTTAATTACTTGGTTAGGTGTTCCATATTAGGATTTTATTTTTCTTTTTAAAGTTCAGATTAATGCTACATATTTTATACTTGCTACTGTTTTTCCTGCATCCTATATGGTTACTGGTTTTATCTCTCCTATATCCATTATCTCCAGATAGTTTAGTAGTACCTTGTTTTTTTTATTTGTGATGATGAAGTTATTGAATATGCATTTTCCTTGCTAATACGTTCGTTTTTTGCGCTAGAATTTGATACTGCTCTGTGATCACATCTGAAACAAACAAACCAACTGAAACATTTGTCCCAGCTTCTGCCTACAGGAATTCTTAACAGGAACTCTCAGTAGGAGGTAGGAGAGGCTGGATGGGCCCACCAGGATGAGAGCCCTTTTAGGTGTAATGCAAGAAAGTGCCTCTTCACACGCTTTCTAACGAAGCCCTCAGAAAACTCCATTGCTGTCCCTGAACTTTGACAAAGGTGAATTTTAAAGACTAGGCCTCTTCAGGGGGCAGGAAAAGTTCTCAAGTCACATTAGAATCACCTCGTAGGCTTTTTTAAAAGATCAGCACCTGGATGCCACCAGGGACCACAGGAATTGAATCACTGCGAGTGGAGCCGGTTTTCTAGATGATTCAACCCAGCAGCAAGGCTTGGGAGCCAACAAGCCAGGCTACCAGAAGGTCCACTTGGGAGCTGTAATCACAGGGGAAATCCTTTCTCACACTTGGGGCCATGGAGCAGGCAGGGCTGGCACCAGTGGCAGAATAAACAATAGGAAAGGACAACCTCGGAGGATCTGCTGGGAGAACAGGAAGAGGGGGAAGGGCTGGAAGCCAAGTTACTGTGCTTAATTGGACTTCTCTTCCTGAGTGTGACAAACTGGCAAGGACAGTGGTTTTACCAAGCTGATTATTTTGAAGAAGGTATTGGTTTTTTTCCAAAACCCAAATTACTTTGTTGTTCTTCCCATTTTTCTTTTCTTTAGACGCTCTTACAACTTGGGGGTCATTTCTCCTTGACAAACTTGCAAAGCTGTCGATCTGCTTGTTAAATTGCATGACCATCTGAATTATGGAAATTAAGTTATCTGCTTTCTGCTTGGTCTCTTTCTCTAATTCTGCAACTCTGCTCCCTGTCACCTTTATTTCATGGTTAATGACTTCCAGTTTGCGGTTGAGGTTCTCATTGTCTCATGTCTACCCAAGAAACTAATTCTTTAGAGCTTTTAAGTAGAAGAAGCACAAATGCCCTGAGCTAGCTGTGGGTCTTGGACAAACTTCCCTCTCCCTGGGCCTCTTTTCCTTCCCTAGGCGACACAGGGGATGGGGCAGCTCAGGCTAAGCCAGGTGGGCTGGGGAGGATGTGGGACAAGGGTCCTCTAAGATTCCTGTGTGCATCTTTTTTTGATTTTAAGTTATACACTGCTGCATCTGGAACACTTGCTTTAAAAACCTTTCTTCATGTCTTGCTTGCCCGATTTCCTCCCTCCTTTCATTTCTTTCTTTTCTTTTCTTTATTTCATCCACCCTTTCCTCCTTTCTTTCCTCTTTCTGTCTTTTTTCTTTCTCCACTTTTTATATTTAGCTTGAAAGCCTGAGCTGAGGAATCCAGCTACTTGTTCAGGCCACCATCCAAGTTTAAGTCTTTCCATGTTAATTTTTCCTTGATTTCAGATCATGATTCTGAACTCACAGAGGTTAGCAGGAAAAATATAGGTATTTTCTTTCCAATTTGGCCAAGGCCAAAAGCAATTCAAAGGAATTCCAGAAATAAGGAATTCACCAGTAATGACAGTTTGAGCCTTCATTGCATGATAACCCCAGCGTCAGTGTTCTTGCGTTAATTCAGACCCTGCTCAGCCCACAGCCACCATGTCGCCATCTCCATCGGCTATTCCCTGCTCGTGATCTTGAGCATACTCTTTTCATTTGATGATTCCAGTGGCTGATACTGAATAGAGCCTTGCTTCCTCTCCTCATGAGCACTGCATCACACTTCCCGACCAGCAGATCCAGCCCCCAGGCTCTTGGATTGTGTTTACATCACATCCCCTTTACTCCAGACCTAGCAACAAAGACTTATGCAATATGTGACTGAAAAAAAGGACTAACTTAACTTACGTAAAAAGTTTCTGCATCAAGAGAGTAAGAAGACATGCTACAGACTGGGAGAAAATATTTGAAAAAGGCACTTCTGATGAAGGATTGTTACCCAAAACATACAAAGAACACTTAAACTCAACAATAAGAAAATGAACAGCCTGATTTAAAAATGGGCTAAAGACCTTATCAAAGACCTTAAAGTCATCAGAGAAGATATACAGGTAGCAAATAAGAAATACAAAGATGCTTTGCATCATATGTCACCAGGAAATTGCAAATTAAAACAACAACAAGATACCACTACACAATTATAAAATGGCCAAAATCCAGAACACTGACAACACAAAAATTCTTGGTGAGAATGTGGAGCAAGAGGAACTCTTCTCATTTAATTGCTGGTGGGAATGCAAAATGGTACAGCTCCTTTGGAAGACAGTTTGGAGTATTCTTATGAAACTAAACATACTCATCATACAATCCAGCAATTGTGCTCCTTGTACAATCCCCAAAGGGTGGAAAACATGTCTACACAAAAACATGCACAGGAGTGTTTACAGTAGCTTTATTCATTATTACCAAAACTTGAAAGCAACCAAGGTGCCCTTTAATAAGTTAATGGATAAATAAACTGGTATACCAGGCAATGGTATATTATTGATCACTAAAAGGAAATGAGATATCAAACCATGGAAAGATATGAAAGAACATTAAATGCATATTAATAAGTTAAAGAAGCCAATCTTTTTTAAAGAGTACATACTGTATGACATTCTGGAAACTATATGACATTCTGGAAAAGGTAAAACTATGGAGACAGTAAAAAAAAAATTAGTGATTGGCAGAGGGGTGGATCCAGCAGAGATGAATTTTAGGGCAGTGAACCTGTTCTGTATGATACTGAAATGGTAGATACATGTCTTTACACACTTGTCCAAACCCATAGAATGTGCAACACTAAGAGCGACCCTAATGTCAACTACACAGTTTGGGGGATGATGATCTGTCAGTGTGAGTGCCTGAATTGTAACAAATGTACCGCTCTGGTGTGGCACGTTGATAGTGGGGAGATTGTAGGGTGGGGGCAGGGAGTTTATGGGAAATATTTGTGCTTTCTGCTCAATTTTGCTGTGAATCTAAAACTGCTCTAAAAATAAGGTCTATTTTAAAGGAAAAAAAGGTATCTAAAAATTACCCCAACCGTGGAGTGGTGGGGGACAGTTTTTGCTCTCTCCACTCCTAATCACTGCAGATAGGCGTATCTTTCCCCAAGGAATTACTCTATTTAGAGATGTAGGTTTGGGGAGGCTGGGGAAGCAAGCGAGACAGCCAATTGTTGCCTAGCATGTCACTTACAAGGACAAGTATCATTTCCCATCCCTCAACCAACAGAAAGCGACAGCCTCAGTGCTTCTCAAAATCTTCTAGCCCAGCCTCCAGCTACCCAAAATTATCCATGGGACAAGGAAGATTATAAGCTCCACATTCGTCCTCCATATTGTGGGACCGCTACAGGAAATGTTGACTGGTTTTGGTCAACAAGCATCCCTTGGCCCAAAATTTGGTACAGTGGCACCTGATGATTTTCTTCCAGCGTGTCACTCTCACCAGACTCCCAGCCCTTTTCTTCAGATGGTGTACTGACTCCATCCTCTACTCCCATTGGTCACACTTAACTCCAGCTCAACCAATCGGAGCCTGGTATTTCCCTGGCCACAGTGATTGGTTCCAGGATTGACCCATACCTGAAACCACTCCCCTAAACTGTTCTGTCAAGCAGATAAATTCCTTCTTTGCTTAAGCAGTTCTGGTTTGGGTTTGCTGTCACGTGCAACCATAAGAACCCTGAAGATTCATCCACACAGAGCCTGGTGCCCACCAGTGTGTGGCTGTGTAAGGCCAGCTGGTAATGCGCTAGCCTCGAGCCTAGCCTCAGGTTTGTATGCAACTGCTTTGATTGGAGACTTCCGAGGACAGAAGTATCTAGGAGACAGGTAGGACGACGGGATGTTGTGAATGCAGGGTGCATCCGCCAGTGGCCACTAGGGTAAGTCTCCAAATCTGCCCCAGAGCCGCCTATCTGCCTCTGCTCTGAAATCCTTTCCAATCTGCACCTCTTCTGTTATCAGGAAGATACTCTTTCCTCCTTTTTCTAAATAAAATCATGCAGTCATGTGTCATTTTTGGAGTCCAGCCCAAACTCACTCAGCTCTTTTTCATCAATATCAAAGGCTCTGCAATCTGCCTCACAGCCGTGAGAGTGATGGTTAGTCCCCTCAACTCCCAAGTCCACTGTCTCAGAACCCCCCTCTCCCGTGTAGCCCTCATCTTAACAGCCAGCCTCGCGCTGACCACCCTCAGCTGAGGCTGAGGTTTCCCCAAGTGTGGCAGTTCCCAATTCTAGTGGTGCCCTAGAATCACTCTGTAAGATTGGACAAAATTGGACAAAATACCTAGGCCTGGGCCCCATCCACAGCTCTTCTGATTTAATGCTCATGAGTGGGCCCAGGCAACACCATTTTGTAAAATTTCCCAGATGATTCTAATGTGCATGAGTCCCTGCTCACAATTTCTGGGAAAGCTACAACCATGCCCTTTGCAACCGCTTGTTGAATTTAATGGAAAGTCCAGACACAAACAGAAAGATAGCATTTAACAGGATTTGAAGTTATTGTTTTTTTCTGTATTTACTGCCATCTCCCCAACCACTGCAACCCCCATAATGTAAGCCCCAGAGGACAACAGTTCTGTCTTTTCTTTTGTGTCTGTATCCCCAACACCTAGTTCCTGAGAGTCCAACTGGTGCTCAGCAAACACACGCTAAATGCCTGCATTTCCCCTGGTGAGAGGCACGGATGCAAAAAGACCAGAAGATATCAAATTTGGGCACAAGGTGGCAGCATAAGTCCAGTCAATGGAGAGTTCCTCTGCGTCTCCCATTAAGAGAAATTGTCAGTGTGGGGCATTTCTAGCTTTCCATCTTTCCAAATCTGCCTTAAGAATCCACGTGAAGTGAAGACCAGCCATGGGACCACTGTAAAGGAAATTAGGACTTTAAATCATTCCTACTAGCCTCAGTTGTTCTCTCTTTATAATGGGCACATTATTAACAATATTCTTCCAAAATATTGGATACCATTTTAAAACTGACTGCAAAATAATTTAAAAAGAAAGATTCCAAATGTCCCAGAAATAAAGTGCTCAGAACACTGTTAAAGATGACGATAGAGACCAATGCTTTGAGAGGAATCACCTAAGGCTGGAGAATTAGGACCTTCTGGTTTACTGATGTTTATTGATCAATTGCTATATACCTGTGTTGCCAAACATGGGGATATAGAAGACACTTCAACTCCTTACCACACATAGGATTTAGGAATAATAAATTCCAATTGTAAAATCTTTTTTAAAAATAGATTTTCCCATGTGTTTGGGAAGACAAAAAAACATATTTAAAACATGCAGAAGTGGTCAGATTTGATAGTTCACACAGTTAAAAATTAAGATAACAGGGAAAAAAGCAGACAGCTTGGTGAAAGAAGACCTAGTATTGCAACTTGCAGGGGGTCTTAGTCTTTTAATCTCTGAGGACCTGGTTTAGGGGCCCAGCCCTCACTATCACATATGCTTTATTTTTGCATTACAGTGGCAATAATAAGAGTATTTAACATTCTCCACTCCATACACATTGGTTGAACAAATGAATACATTTATAGAGAGAGGATGATAATAACACTAGCTCCTCTGGTTGGGAGGATTAAATGAGATAATGAATTCAAACAAGGCTTGTAATTCATAAAATGCTCCAGTTTATTGTGTATTATTATTAATCATATGGCCAAATAATAGGAGAGCCTGAGATAGGAATGGAGGTGTCGTTGTCCACTACAGACCCCTGGAAAGGCTTCTTAGAGATGAGGAGAGGGCTAGAAGCTCTGAAACATTCTTCTCCATCACTACCCGCCAATCTGCATCCAGTAGATGCCACCAGGCAGCAGATTTCCTGCCCCTTCCAAAACAGGGGACATGTGTGTGTTCCTATATGGGAACAAGTCCACGCTCCAAAGACCAGAAACTCTTCTCTCTCTGCCAGATCCTCTCCACATGGCTGTGAATTGTTTCTCCAGCAAAAACAATTGGATCTCATCATATTTCTTCCAGGACCCTCTCACCCCCACCTCACACATATTAGCATCCTCAGAAGAAAGGCCCTAGAGCCATTCAGACTCTTATTATTGCCACTGTAATTATTATAGTTATGACTATGACCATCATTATAAGGAAAATCATCCAAATGTAGTAAAGCAATAAACAGAAGGAACTCCTCTGAGCAAAGTTAAATGCCAGCAAATATGGAGAAGCATCAACTTCTCTTCTGCCAGGCCCCCTCCAGGTGTGCATAGAAAGGGCGCAGGAGAACCACGCTATGGCCAGAAGAAGCCCTTTTCTTCTCCTTCCTGCCCAAGACTTGTCCATGCTTCTTCCCTAATGTCTCCAGTAGCCCTCACTTCCTCTCCATCCCCTCTGTGACTGCCCGAGCTCAGGCCCTCATCCCGTCTTGCGTGGATTACTGCAGCACCCCTAAACACCCACCTCCAAGCCTCTGGGGTCACCCAGTCCTGCTAGCGCAGCCCTGAAAGGATCTTCCCCAAATAGACGGCATGATGCCACTTCCCTGTCAAAATCAGCCGGAGCTTCCCATTGCTTAGAGAATATACGTGTACATCTTCTTCATGGCTTGAAAGCCTTCAAAGACTAGCGCTGTCATCTGAGTGTGCCCCTCAAAAATTCTTACGTTGAAATCCTAACTCCCAAGGTGATGGTGTTAAGTGGTGGGGCCTTTGGGGGGTGATTAGGTCATGAGGGTAGAGCCCCCATGAATGGGATTAGTGCCCTGATAAAGGAGGCCCCAGAGAGACCCCTGACCCCTTCCACCATGTGAGGATACAGCAAGAAGGTGCTGTCTATGACCCAGAAAGTAGGCCCTCATCAGATACCGAATCTTCCTTAATTTGGACTTCCCAGTGTCCAAAATTGTAAGAAATAAATTTCTGTTGTTTATAAGCCACCCGATCTACAGTATTTTGTTACAATAGCCTGTATGGACTAAGACAACTGGCCACCACCTTATCCTGTCCCACAGACAGAAAGACAGACCCACTGTGCCTGCACTCACACCACCCATTCCCGTGGCTTGTGTCCCCACTTCTGATCTCTAGTTAAATTGTTTTCATGGCCTGATTGTCTGGAAGTACCTCAACATCCTACCATTTACCTTTCAAAGTCCTTCAAAGCCTTGGCTGAGACCACCTCCTCGGAATATTTCCCAATGTTAGAATCATTTTTCCTCTACTGCTCCTAAGTATTTTATTTGCATTCAGGATACCCAGCCTCCGATTTGGGCTACTACATTCACACCACTAGTTCCCTGAGTCTGCAATCCCTGGAGGTGAGGGTCTATACCTGGGTCACTGTCTCCTCTAGTATTTATCTCAGCAACTAGTTAAAGCTGAATAAATGCCTGGGGATGTAAAAGTGCATTTTATCACCTTCCTCTGGTGTATTCTCGCAATGGTCTCTAGAGGTGAGCTCCTCACTGTAATGACCATGTCGCTGCACATCGACAGAGGCCAAGCAACTTGGCTTGGGCCAGACACCAAGGTGGTGGAACCAGGCGCAGAGCTTAGCGCAATACAAAAGAAACAAGGGTGGACCCACCCACAGTGGCACGCAGCGCTTAGTAAATGTCTGAAGTGTCTCCGTGAGCATGTAATGCGGTGATTTAGAATCTAGACCCTGCATCTGGATTCTGATTTCATCATTTCCACCTGTGCAATCCTGGGGAAGTTTCTTCACCTCTCTGGATTTCAAATTTTTTGTTTATAAAATGAGGTTAATAATAGTACCCTCATTGGATTGCTGAGCATAAATTGGATAGCATCAAATATTAGCACTGAATTAGGCACATACTGATACATGGATAGAGCTTTGCTGTGATTAAATTAGCCTTAAGAGCACTGAAAAACAGCAGACTCAGATTTCTCTTTTGTGCCTGGGAAGAGTAGTAAGGAGTCCAAAGTACCATCCCAGGAATGAGGAGGAGAAGGAGAGACTGGAATAACATCTCCTGGTCATCTGAGCACATTCCCAAGATACCAGGCCACCCATCGGCATTTCCCAAGCAACAGGTCACTGTCATTTCCTCCCCCATGCCCTGGGAAAGTGCACAAATTGAGTTCATTCCACAAGCCACTGTCTCCTGTTCTCAGGCCCAGTCATGACGCTCACCGGCTATTTGATACACAAAGAACCAGGTATGGTCTGTGTTGGATGTGGTCCCATGGACACCTTTAGGCACAGGAGAGATGAAAGCAGCTTGCTTTCAAAGCTTTAGAGTCAATGTATGGAAAAGGTGCTCCCTTGCTTCTCTGAATCCAGATATATTAAAGTTAAATCCAGTCGTCCAAATGGAAAGAAGACTGAGAAAAAAAAAAGAGAAGATTCCACAATGATGAGGAACCAGGAGAGACCTACTTCCTAAATAGCAGTTGCAGAGACTGGAGAGTTCAGACCCTGGAGTCAGCCTGCCAGGATTCAAATTTCTGTCTCATCATTTCCTAACTACATGGCTTTGGGCAAGTTATTTAGGCATTTTTCAATTCATTTCCTCACCTGCAAAATAAGAATACTGTTAACATCTGTATCATAAAATTGTTATGAGGATTAAGTGGGGTAAACCGTATAAAGTGCTTAGCACAACATTGTGCACAGTAAATGCTCACTCAGTTAAGAGGGTTTGTAGTGATGGTTGTGATGGTGACGATAGTTTGATCTTGACCCAGACCCGGTGGATATTTTTATTCCCATTTCTCAGTTGGATAAACTTGGGTTCAAGAAGTCAAGTGTCTTGCTGAGGTCACATAATCAGTATGTGGCAGATCTAACCCAAGTTCCACTGTTTCTTCCTGGGAGTGAGTGATCCAGCTGTCCTAAGGAGGAGGAGCTGAGACCAGAATGGACATTCTTCTTGGGGAATCAGAGGATAAGAAGGTCCAAACCAAGAGCAAACTGAGCCTAACAGCTAGCTAAAACATGCAAACATTCCAAAGCATTACTTAAAACTAGTTACGAGCATGTCTACTGAGAAAGTCACTTTCGATTACCTCCCTGAAATTGCCAATTTGTGCAAGATTTCACCACCCTGCTCCTCAATATTTGTCTACATTGAAGTCATTTAATTCATGGGAAGTCTTACTGCAAGGAGCAGATGCCAGGTTTCTCCTAGAAGGAGCCCTAAGTCTGTGGGTTTGACCAGCAAAGACAGCAGTCTCCAATCTTGTCTCCAGAGCTATTTCAAGAAGGCTTCAGAAAAAGCCCACCTGTCTAGGACCCTCCTACAATCTATTGTTCTACCCCAGGTGAAATCTGCTCAATAGAAACGTTAAGGCAGTATTTACTGAACAACTTACTCAAGGGCCAAAGGTCAAGAACTGCAGCTGGTGTTAAGACAAAGACTTGGAGGGGGTGACCCCAAAAGTCCCAAATGACCTGGGGAGTTATGAGCTGTGGCACTCACCACCCTTTGGTTATTATTGTAATGTTTCTGGGAGCTAGCCTTCGACTTGTCATTGCTGAGGCCCAGCACCTACATCATGGCATGACAGGTGCTCCATAGACACCTGTTGAATGAACACATAGAGGTCTCATCATTCAAATTGAGCTTTGGTCCTCCTGACAACTCTGAGTTAACCTCGCACACATGCTTATCCACCAGTACGCACAGCCTCCACCGAGAGCATCTCAATGGTAAGAGAAGCACAGGATTTCTAAGCACAAATCCTGTGGGTTTTCCATGACGCCACACTTGGAAGCAAACGGAGTGCTGCCTAGTGCATTCTGAGACATGTCCCAGCTCCCTGCCTCCTTCTGCCCTTTCTCCTGCATAGGCTTCAGGGGGAACCGGATGTGTGGTTCTCAAACTTGGGTGACATCACAATCACCTGGAGGGCTTGGTCAAACACAGATGGCTGGACCCTCCCCAGAACTGCACATTCAGCAGGTCAAGGGTAGGGCCTGAGACCGATTCTAACGAGTTCCTGGATGGGGCTGCTGCTGACCCAGTGACCACACTTTGGGAGCCACTGGCCTAAATGATGACTAGAGCTCCTTCATGCTTGTGGATTTTAGGATTTTGTTTCTAAGAAGCAGCATTACATGAGAATAAAAAATTAAGAATAAAGGAGGATTTTAGAAGAAGCATGAGGACAAATTTCCAAACAGTTCCCTGAGCTGTGGCAACAGACAGGTGCTTGGCCATGACCCAGCCCTGGCAGCAGCGGGGCCATGGGCCTTTCGGGCCTGCTCTCTCCTCCCTTCTGCTCTTAGAGTTTCTTTTCATTTGTTTGTTGTTGGATTCTACATCTGACACCATATTTCATGACAGCAGCTGCTTGAGTCTGTAATGAAATACTTTATGTGAAAGCACTTTGATAATATGAAGGAAAAGACAGGGGTTTATTTCGAATGTATGTTTATATTTTCTGCTTTACCTCCTCAAAACAGCAAATGATGATTGCAATAAAAGATGGAGATGAATTTGATGGGAGAGCGTTGAATGGGATGGAATTGAGCTGATTTGAGTTAAATAAGGGTTTCATTATCCTCGCTCAGAAGAATCAAACACTGAATGAAGGCGGGAGGGAAGCCTGGGTGGCTCGGGAGACAGAGGAGACACGCTCTCCCCTAGATGGGGAACAGAAGGAACATGGTACAGCAGGGCACAGATGTGTGAGGGCTGTGGACATGGCACGTTTGTTTTCAGAGGACCTGGGAGCCACATGGAGGCATGTTCTTTCACACCTCGGACCCAGAACTCTAGCTGGCCAGAATGCCTTGGGCTTGTGGTCAGAACATTCAGTGGTCAGGTCCCAGAAGGCAAGTTCAGGCTTCCTGACCCGCAGCCAATGTCTTTTCCATTGTCTCAACATCTTTCGTGGTCTCAAGGTTTCTTACCTACGAGTACAGGCAAGCCCCTTAGACTTGGATCCAATCCCTTTTTATTTTATTTTATTTTTTTCTGAGACAGAGTCTTGCTCTGTTGCCCGGGCTAGAGTGCCGTGGTGTCAGCCTAGCTCACAGCAACCTCAAACTCCTGGGCTCAAGTGGTCCTTCTGCCTCAGCCTCCCGAGTAGCTGGGACTATAGGCATGTTCCACCGTGCTCGGCTTATTTTTTCCATGTATATTTTTAGTTGTCCAGCTAATTTCTTTCTATTTTTTAATGGAGACAGGGTCTCGCTCTTGCTCAGGCTGGCCTCGAACTCCTGACCTTGAGTGATCCACCCGCCTCAGCCTCCCAGAGTGCTAGGATTACAGGCGTGAGCCACCGCGCCCAGCCCAACCCCTTTTTATTTAGGTTTTCTATCTATGCTGGTCCAACTGGTCCTTCCAGATACTACCCTCACCTCTCCCCACCACACACACACACATAAAAGCATATAGATTCACAGGGACCAAAAGACAGATTAAACAGTTTGCCCATGAGCAGTGTGTCCTTAGCCCCTGGGACAGCCAGGATCCCTGCCCTAGGCTCTTGCCTTCAATGGTCCTGCTCTGGCCTCTGCTCTGGCCTCCTAAACCATGACTCTTCCAAGGAGGTGAGGAATCTGGGGGACCAAGGGCATGAGCCCACCTGCAACCCCTCCCACCTAGACCATGCTCCAGTTCTCATGCCTAAGCTGGGGTGGCTGTCTTGGGGGAGGCCTGTGAAGCAGCCAAGGTATCCACACATCCATACACGGAGACCCTTGGAATTCAAGTGGGAGCTGGGGATGGGGGCAGGCTAGGCCTCAGGCCTCGATTTGTACTCTTGCCACAGGTCCTGCAGACACTCAGACCTGCCTTGGGGCCTGCTCTAAGTCTGGCTAGAGAGCCCAGCCAGGTGGGGATATGGCCTGCAGCACCAAGAGGCCCCCACTCTGCTGGTGGAATTGTTCAGCGTCACACAAGAGCCCTTCTCAGAGGGGTCAGCCACACTCTTCACTCCAGTTGTTTCAGGCCAAGATGCCAGTTACTCTTAAGAACACTTGTGAGTGGACTGCCGGCCAGGGTGGCGCCAGGCAGCCCGGCCTCAACAACCCCATGACCTTCTTCTGACCTCTGCATAGGGACAGGTGGGGCGAAAGCCCCAGGTTGAGCCCACTGGACAATGTGGTGTGGAAACACAGTTGAGGCACCAAGGACCTGTTTTCTGTGGGCACCACCAGAATTTAAACAGACTGAACCACTGAACTATTACCAACCAGACAAATTCAACTCTTAGATTTAAGCTCAAAAAATCAACTGAACAGATATCAAATGGAAGAGACCCTAATTAACTAGAGCATTGAGACCTCAGAGTGTCAGCACATCATGAGCTTACGAGCCAATAGGCTGCTAAAACAAATAGAAAATGAAAGCAAAGTTAGAGTGCATTAACAGAAGTATAGGACCCCAAATAAAGGAGGCAAAAATGGGCCAGCACATTTGGTATATTGTGTTCTGTTCCAGGTAACACATTTTTAAAACCATAATTACAAGCTAGAATATTCTCTAATCCACAGATTAGTATGGTGAGGAGACTGGAAAGTATTCTTTGGAGAATTTTGAAGAAATGGCTATTTAGAGAGGGTAAGAACTTGGGAGATAGGAGAGCTCCCTTTCAATATTTCACGGATTGTACGTGAGAACGCTTCAACCTGGGTAGTACAACAGGGTGCAGAGAAGTGTACCCCGCTGATAGAAATTGACACAACCTTTCTAGAGAACAACATGGCCCTTAATGTCAAGGCCCTTAAATATCCCCACACCCTTAGGTCAGGACTTCTATTGCTAGGAATTTATCTCAAAGAAGTAATGAGAATGTGGCAAAGATTTTCCTACAATGCTGTTTACTGCAGTGTTATTTATAATATTGAAAAAAATCAGAAACAACTTAAGTATCTCGAACTAAGAATATGTTATACACATTGTAGTAAATTCATGCCACAGAAAATTTAGCAATATTAAAAATATGTTTTCAAAGACTATTTAATGATATGAGGAATGTCACAATGTCAGTGTAAAGGACAAGCTGCATGCAAAATCTACAGTCAATGTGATTCTAATTTTGTCAAACACCTGCCTGCCCACACATGCACAAATAGAAAGAAATACACCAAAATGCTAATAGTGCTAATCACTGCAGGTTATATTTATCAGTGGTGTTTTCCATATCAAATTCTCTATGTTTTTCAAACTTTCTGCAATGCATATGCATCATCTTTATAATCAGGGACAAGTACTAACAATATTTGAAGACAAGTTGCGTGCTGAATAGTGATAGATGCAGAGATGAGCTCACAGTTGGAGCTGCTCCATAGACGCTTCCCAAGTAGGTGCAGCCTCCCACCGTGGGTGTCCAGGCTTGCCTTGGTGGGGGCTGAACAAGAGGGTAGCCAAGTGTGAGGACTGATGGGATGAAAGTGACCTTTACTGAATACCTGCACAGGTTAGTCTCTGTGCTCCAAAGCTGAGGTTGAGAGTCAAAATAACTCCTGCAATGAACTAAGACTGGTAAGGGTTAGATCTGGAATGTGGGTGAAGGATTTTCTGCCTCCAAAGCACAGGTTTGAAGCAACCTTCTCCACCTGCAGGAGCCAGGTCTGCATCAGTTACCCGTTTACATGGACGCAGTCTCCATCCTCTTGGGATCAAGAAAAAGGTAGGAAACTGTGCAATTTGTACAAAAAGCTGTCTCTTGACAGATGTGTGTGGTCCTCAGGTAGAGACCTGCTGAGTAGGCGTTGCTCAGGGAGTGGCTGGACCACTGCTGGATTCTTAGATTCCAGTGTCCCCTTATCACCACGCTTCTTAGGGCCACTTACTCTGTGGCCTGAAACTCCAGCTAATGGATACCTTTTTGAAGTCTGTAGAACTGAGTCCCTTCTACCCCTGAAGCTTGAAGCCACCCCCAGAGGCATTAATCATCCAGTATTGTCTTAGTAGATGACAGTGAGTCTGCCAAGGAAGTCCAGCGGTATGAGGTGACCTGGGGAGACCATCAAGAGCTCCAGACATTGAACCTGGAACGGCGAAACGTCTGTCTCCCGCTGAGATTTTAGTCTTCTAGAGGATTACTTGAGTGAGTGAGTTCTTATTTTCATGAAGGATCTTCAGTGGGTCCAGAATAAAAACAAGCCACACACGTAATAGTTCTTAGAAACTTTTGAGCACTGATGCGTTCCTGAGAGGTCAGCTGGGACTCCCTTGCCTTTCTCCCCCAACTGGCTGTACACACGTGCGCACACACGCACACACACGCATCCCTTTTCTGTAAGGGCTCCGAGCACCAACAACTTTGAACTCTTCCTGGCTCCAGCCAACAAAGTACGGGAAACAAGACTTGTTTTCAGCAAAGTCTTGCCCAAATGTGGGAGATGAATGTTTTCAGCGGATAGGCGCCACTGGGGGATTGCTAGGGTGCACCTCCCTACCTGAGGGAGGTAGGTATAAAGTACGTTTGCAGACACCCGGCCATCGGCTCTCAGGGTCAATACCACTTGTCTATCAAAAAACATTTTCTCCCATTTTAGAACTAGGGCTGCAGGTGGGAGAGTGGGGAGAGGGGCTTGACAGAGCAGTACCTTTCTTGTTTTCTGATGGCCAGGAATGTTAAAACAGCCCTTAGTTTTCTTAAAGTAAGCTGTATTTCCAAAGTTCCCCCCCCACCTGAAATATTTTCTAAGAAATAGCAGCCTTTGAGCATCAATATATATCTAAGAGAGTCAGAAATGCCCAGCATGGGGACACTTGGTTGCCATCCTCCATAACACCATCTTCAGAGGTTCTAAATATTTCCCCAGACAACCCCGATAGCCCACTATGGGACTCCTGTTGTATGACCTCAGGGAGCTCATCTGCTTTCTCTGGATGTCACTCTCTGGCTCTGTAAAATGAGGGTGTGATCACCAAAACACCTCCCAGTTTTAAATCGTAAGATTCAACCCCACTCTGAATTGGTGTAGACCAAGGGTTGACAGATTACAGCTCACGGGTCAAATCCGGGCTTCTGCCTATTTTGTCAATAACATGTTGCTAGAACCCAGCTATGCCCATTTGTATGTATTGTCTGTGGCTGCTTTTGCACTGCAGCAGCAGAGCTGAGCAGTTGTGATAAAGTTGGCCCACACGCCAGGAGTATTTACTCTGATCTTTTACAGCAAACATTTGCTAACTCCTGGTTTCGACCATTAGAAACTGAGGGAGCTTGAATTAGACAGTGAGAAACCAGGCATTCTGTGGGGAGCTCACAGCAATATATTCAAAGGCTGGGATTCTATTTATATTTTCAGCCTGGGCCACCTCTTGGGATGACACAGCAGGCAGCAAACTTATGGAACGTGTTAAGTAGAACTTTCTTGTCATTGCCCTAAAACTGCTGCCTCTAAACTTCAGTGAGCGCCCCGGTTGGCAGGCACACCGTCTCTCCCTCTCTGTGCTCTCCGCATCCCATAGACTTCCATCATGTCCTGCTCACCCTGCCTCTTTCCGGATTTTACTGCCTTTTTTTTTTTTTTTAAAGTCTGTCCTCAACAGAAGCCCTTCCCCTCCCTGGAGTGTTTTCATTGCTCTTCTCTGGAACATGTCCAGGGTCATTGTGTCTTCACAAGAGCCTGTGACCAGAACTGCGCACTTTCAGGAGCAGACATTGTGGTCACAGGCAAGGAGAGAAGTTCTGGCCATGGAGCTCAGGGCTTGGGGGACTGGCTTTGTGGTCAGACCTGGGTTGGAATCCTGACTCTCACACCTTCTAGATATGTGACCTTCACCTGTTACCTTCGTCAGTAACAGCATCTCTGTTACCTCCAAGGTGGTTGTGCATAGTGGGTCAGGGAGCTAATGAGACATGATATTCTGCACAGAACCTTCACGAATACACACTCAGGTACATAGTTTGCTAATGATGGTCTGTGTGTGGACTCCCATCTTCAGAGAAGTCAGCTATGATTTCAACTATATATATATATATATTTTATGTGTGTGTATATATAAAGGTATGTGTATGTATATATATGTGTGTGAGATATGTACATGTGTATATGTATATACACACATACATGTAATTGAAATCATGGCTGAAGTCTCAGAAGACAGGAGTTCATAAATATATATACACACACATGCATATACAATTGTATAAATATACAGTTGTATAGGATATATGTGTATACATTTACTGCCTTATAACACATATATATATGCACATGTTTTTATATATATTCATATATTTTAAACTAACAAAAGTCACTTCTCCACCTGAGCATTAGGCCCCTTTTGGAGACTCAGTCCTACCCATCTTTCTGTATACCCAGGGACATGTGACATATCAGACTGCCTTAATGAAGGAACCCTACAGGCCACCTTGCAGCCCAGAAAAAAAAATGGCCAGTAGAATTGAAAGTTGTAAATGAGGAGCTATAATTGCTCAATAAATACTTGTGAATTTATATTTTAAACTGAATGGCTCCTGAAGCCCTTGTTTAAAAAGTTATTTAGCAAACATTTATTGAACACCTAATATGAGCCAAACCCCTTCAAGGAGGGCATGTCCTTTGCATTCCTAAGTATTGGTTTACACCTTATTAGCCATTTGACAGGGCAGCTGGGAGGGCAGGGGTGGAAGAGAAACTAACCCTGAGAGTCCCAAGCCATTGTCATCTCTTCGATGGTAGGGAGAACCCGTGAGAACATAAGCACCATTCACAAGCACCTAGTGCCTACTCTTAATGTTTAGGAAATACAGAATACCCCAACTCTTTCTGGGGTCCCACCTGGGCACCCAGCATCCTGTGAATTCAGTTTGTCTGACTTTCCCCTGAGCAGGTCACTGGAGACAGGCTTGGGAGTCGCTCATCTTCCCCTTAGATGCTACAGTGAGTCACTCTGTGATTTCGGAGCCACAGCAGATATTGACCCTAAGTGGGTCTTGTTGCTAATCTCAGAGTTGACCATCTTACACACAGACGGCGGAGAAGCACCGTCTGAGAGCTGAGGGGAGCCCAAATGCCTCCCGCCTCAACCAGGATCTGCCCTGGGTAACTCTGGGTGGTTTAGACAGCAAAAAAGTTGCCAAAGGCCTCTGCTCCCGGCTCCCATTACCCCGGAGTAGACTCCTATCTCTAATAGGGATCACGCATTAATGACAGAGACAAGTCCCGGGAAGATTAAAGGCCTTGTATAATTAAAAAGATAAGAGCGGGCCTGGGAGAAGGAAATTGGGATTCAATTAACAGGAGGCCTCTCCCCCCAGCGCTCCCCCGCTATCAAATGTTCCACTCAGAAGTGCCCTCTCCACTGCCGAGAGTGAAAGGCTGAAGGGCTCTTATTTATGGCCTGCCCGAGTTGGGCCCGGGGCCTTCCTCGGCTGGGGAGTTTGTTTACTTAGAGTTCAGGAGGGGAGGGGAAGAGCAACACAAATCCTGCAGGAGGAGGCCACAAGGTGCCTTCCACTCCTTTTCTTTCCCGGCTCAGTCCCTCTGATCTTCTTGACAGGGGGAGAAAAATACTCAATAGCAGGTCTATTTCCTTCCTCCCGCAGCCCGAGGCTGACACAACAGGCGAAGGGTCACTGCTGAGAAAGCTCTGTGCGGTTATTTGTGTTGGGAAACCATGCCACTTCCCCCTTTCTGTCTTTCTCAGGTTTCCGTGGAGGCAGAAGGAAGATAAGGTTGGAGAAGCAGCTGCCCAAATGGCCTGTGGGACTGGACATGTGGGGTGCCCAGTCCTCGGGCCCCCCCTTCTGGGGATCTTCCCTAGCGTTTCGAACGGGGCTGAAGTGGTGTTCAACGGCGGGTGGGGGGGATTGTGGACTAAGCTGTCCTCCGTAGCGTGGGGGCAGAGTAATGAGCTCCAGCAAATGCCAGGTCTGGGGGTGCTGGTCCCAGGGGGCCCTCGCCTGCACCCTGTCGTGTCACAGCTAGCTAGTGGTAGAGGTGGGCCTGGACCCAGAGCCTTACAGAAACAGAGCGTGGGGGTCCGTTTGGATGGGTGGGCTGGGTTTTAAAAGATTCTGCTTTTGCTAAAGGATGATGAAGCCCAGAGTTTTGCAGCCTCCCCCAGCCTCTCTTCACAGGGGCCCCCCGGACACGTCAGCCAGAGCCCTCCCCAGCAGGCAGCAGCTCCTGGTCAGCCTGCGGGGCACTTAATCTGTGTGCCACCAGGCGGAGGGGGTCGGCGAGGATGGCCTTGAGGAAACCAACCCAGGACATCTGGGACCCAAACAGTACAACAGCTGGAAGGAGTGGAGAAATGCGCAGATAAAGCAAAATAATCAGGATATGAGATCTTGTTCCATGCCCAGTTAATCATCTGGAAGCAGTATTCAAGGTTGCACATTAGCTGCACTTAATATGCCACAGACGCCTCAAGTGCAAGAGGTTTAAAGCCAAACTCCACATTTTAACCATGCAATATCTCTCCTTCCTGTGCTCCCGATTCCAGCAAATGCCTCGCTTTGGACTTTCTGAGCCTTAGTCTTTCGATGTCTAGAACAGAGGGAACAATGCCAGCTCTGTCTACCTCAGCTGACAGAATTAAATGAGAGCCCAGACACAAACACGTGTTAGGAAATATCAAATATGAGACAGACGCCTGAGGCTGGAGACCAGGGTACACTCCTGGACCCTCCTCTCCCTCACTTCTCTATTAGTCACCTCCTTCCTGACTCTCAAAGCTGGGACTCCATCTCATGTGAGCTGCACCTGTGAGAGGACGACAAACCAACACAGCTGGCACCACAAGACAAGAGCTCCAGGGCCCTCCTTCAGGTGCGATGCACAGCCATTTCCGCACAACCCCGTTAGAGGCTAAAGCTGAATTTTTAGTGTGAAACAAGGGCTGACAATGACAGCAGGAATTTTCAGCTGGAAGGGAGAAGAGATAAACCATATAGGAGGCTTGAGGGAGAGCTAGCAGGAAAGGGCAAGGAGGTGGTTACAGAATGAAGACCTTAGAGGTAATCAGATATATCCCTTATTTCCCAGAGGAACCATTTAAATGGGGAGAGGGTGTGGAGGTCAGCCTCCACCATGGAATTCACACCCTTGTGTAGTTCCTTCCCTGAATAAATAGAGCTGACCTGTAGAACCAACAGGATATTGAGAAAATCATAGTGTGCGACTTCTGGGCCTATGTCATAAAGCACGTTGTGATTTCTACCCTGGATCACTCAGTCTGTGGAAAGCCAGCTGCCATGTTGTGAGGACACTCAAGCAGTCCTGTGGAGGGGCCCACACGGAGAGGAATTCCAGCCTCCTGCCAACAGCCAGCAAGGAACCGAGCCCTCCTGTCAACAGCCACATGAGTGACCCATCTTAGGAGAAGATTCTCCAGCCCCAGTCAAGCCTTCAGATGACAAAGCCCCAACCAATGTCTTAAGAGCCTATGAGCAGAACCTTCCAGATTCTTGACCCATAACACTGTAAAATAATAAATGTTTGTTGTTTTAATTCATCGAGGTTTGGGGTTGTTTTCTATACAGCAATAGAGAACTACTACAAAGGGTGTGCTTCATTTCTAGTTGTTTAATATTTTCACAATATATCCATAATTGTTATCTCATTTTATTCTTATTTTGTACTTATTTATTCTTTCTGGCTCAAAGGGTGATAAGGGTGGCTTTGGAAAGATTAAGTAGCTTTTCCAAGTTCACATTATGCATGGTGGCAGAGCCAGGTGAAGAGGCCAAGCATTCTGACTTCTGGTATTTTCTCTTTGCACACAATTCAGCGCTGAAGTCACCTTCTGTGGGCATCTCAGTCCTTGACCATTGTCTAGGACCTGCTCTGTTTTGGAAAAATTCTTTGCTGGGTGTTCTAGGGCACAGATGGAGGCAGCATCCCAGGTGGATTAAGGAGTTCCCTCATCTTCGGCACAATCTGCTAAGCTAGACTGAGTATTCCCATCCTTCATTTGACAAGCCTCAATTGAGTGCCTGCTGTATGACAAGTGTCAAAGAAGCCACATCAACAGGATGCATTTCCTGGAGGCACAGTTCAATAGAGAGCCAGGGGGTGAAGAAAGAGAGAAAAGAAAAAATAAGAAAGCTATAACATTTGAGCTTGAAATGTCACAGGGAGCCAAGGAAGTTGTCTGATGGATTGCCCTGTCATCTCCAAGCCAAAAGAAAAAAAATTTCAGATCCATCAATTTGTTCCTGCCCTTTTAATCCAAACAATATTTTACAGCATCAGAACGCAAAGAAATTATTTTCTTAGACATTCAACTCTGTATGTGGATTGCTGAGCACTTAACCAGAAAGCAGCAAGTGAGAACTGTAGGTTGTTCAAGTGTCTGCACAGCTGATTGATCCAGATTATATGTATAATACACTGGTGCACATATGAGACTACTTGTGACATATGCTTGTTCATTCATTCATTCACTCATGGGGAATTCTCTATTTACAAAATTCTGCCCTGTATGATGAACTTGAAGAAACATCTGTGTATATATGCTCCAGCTACCCAGGTTGAGGACCATTCCTGCCTGCTCTGGACCTGTTCCTCCCTCTGGCTGGCTTCCTGGTCAGTGGACATGTTCTGGAGTATCCTGGTCTCTTCTCGGACCACACTTGAAGCCTCCACCATCCACCTCTTGGATCAAATGCTCGGCTCTTGAGCTCAGACCCTGTGGGATATAGCTTTATTTGCACAGTAGGCTGAAAGACTCACTCCCCTGACAAGAAAGGCTGATGGGCAGTATGAGGTGCACACTGCAGAAGTTCTGAGGACAAACACTTACAATGACTTCATAAGGAAGGCTTCCCAAGTGAGCTAGAATTTGATATGGGTATTTGCCATCCCTCAAATGAGTCTTGTCTGCCCTTGTCCCAGGTCTTCATTTCATGCTGCTTCTGCTTCCCCCAGGAGAGCCTTCTGGATGCCCCCAGGCAGTGCCATCTCTCCTTCTCCTGTCATTTGGGTTCCTCTATCTCAGTTATCTGCTCTGTATGTGAATGGCCCTTGGTTGTGTCTACCCACCCACTAGACTGTGCCCTTTCAACCTATCCCTACCACCTGTGGTCCCATACAACCACTAATCTGCCTCCTGTCACTGTAGTTTTGCATTTCCATTGGGCATAACCATGTTTATATCCCTATACAATGTCTAACACAGGGAATAATGAATCTTTATTGCAATTACTTGAATGAGAAGAAGCATTTTCTGGATCACCTGTGGACTAAATAAAGTCATGGAGGTCAGAAAGCCCAAGACATGTTCAGCGGATTCTAAAGGACCTAGTTTGGCCGGTATAAGCCAAGAAAGGAGTAAAATATGGGTCACATAGTTTCTTAAAAAGTTAAACACATATCATACGAGCCAGCAGTTTCACTCCAAGATATCTACTTGTAAGAAATGAAAACATGTTCACGCAAAGACTTGTACATGAATGTTTGTGGAAGTCTTATTCAGAATAGCCCAAAACTGGAAACCACCCAAATGTCCACATCAATATAATGAAATACTGCTCAGCAAAAAAAAAAAAGGGATGAGCAACCACATATCCAACAACATGGATGAATCTCAAAGGCATCATGCTAAGGAAAAGAAGCCAGACATAAAAGACTATATACTAACTGTTTCTATTTATATAAAATTCTAGAAAATGTGAAACTACAGTGACAGAAAGTGGGTTAGTGGTTGTATAAGACTCCAGATGGTAGGGAGGGGTTGAAAGGGCAGGGGCATGGTAGGGACACAAGGGAACTTTGTTAGGTGATAGAAATGTACTAAACTTGATTGTGGGGATGGTTGCACAGCTGTATAGACATTGCCAAACTCACCAAACAGTATATTTAAATGGATGAATGTTATTGTATGAAATTATACTTCAAGAAAGCTATAGAAGAAAATTGACCAGAATGTGGTGGACTTTGGGTGCAACTTAAGGTGTCTGGACTTTCTTTTGTTTGTTGTAGAAACACTGAACTTCTGTAGAAGGGAAAAATGAATGGTATTGAGGAGGAGGAACTGGACACAGCAGTTTTATTTAGTGAGTTGTGGAATGGAGTAGATTATGGCCTGGGTGAGGGTGGAAACCAAGGAAATAGAAATGATCATATGGATGCAGAAGACTCAGCAATGAAAGAATTGTGGACTCTGATGATTGAGGTCTAAAAAGGTGACTATTTTGGCTCACACTCCTAGTTTGGTAATCTTGGTGAGAGATGTTTGTGCCAGGGCATGGGCTGAGGCCAGCTTGAGGAGAAAGTGAGTGGAACCAAGGGCCCAAATTCTACCATGGAAGCAGAGTTAGAAACTTAATTAAGGTTAGATGTCAGAATTATTGCACAAGATGTGCCAAATCTTAGAGGGGCAAAGGAAAAAGATGCTGGTATTGGTGATACGAGCAGGCATGAGATGCTGTGGGAATGGAGGCTTGAGGGCCTGCCCTCAGGAAGCTTCTCTGCCATGTGCAATGAATGTAAGAGGAGCATGGGACTGGATGGAGGATGATTTAGGCCTGAGTGCCATACAGCATCCTGCCATCATGGATGAGCCCCAAGAACCTAGAATGGGGACTACTCAGGGGCAGTGGAGATGGAGAGCAAACACAGGAAGGGGCCTTCGATATCATCTGGTCCTACGTACCTAGTAACAGCAGAAGCTTCTTCCATGCCCCCAATACAACTTGGCTTAAATATTCCTCTAGGGACAGGAAGTCCACTGCTTTGTGAAGAGTTGGCTCTGTTACTAGACAACTCTAAATGCTGGTGATGATGACGACGATGATGATGATAAAGGAGGAGGGGATATAGCCATTGTGTATTGAGCAGTCTCCTTGTGCTGGGCATTCTGCTAGGCACTCTACATGCATTAACTTATTTAATCCTCAAAAGAACTCTATGAAATAGGTAGTGTCATGATCTAGCCTCATTTTACAGATAATGAAATGAAGGAGCAGAGAAATGGTATAGCTTGCTCAGGGTCATACAGGTAAGAAGTGAGAGCTGGGGTTTGAAGCCAGGTCATCTGACTGCAGAGCCTTCACAAGACTGGAAGATATTGCTTGTTAGCGATTCCATATCTGCCTGTCTATAATTTCTATGTAATTCTATTTTCTATAGGGACCCAGTAGACAGAAACTCTTTTTTGTATAATTTCAAATATGTTAAGGCAGCAAAGATTATGTCTTTTCTGTAGGTTAAGTATATCCATTCTCTCAAGTGTTCTGTGAGATGAGATGTTTCCAGCTCCTTTACTCTCTGTGGAACTCCCCTGAATTTGTAATAATGCTCACTGAAGGTGAGACCTAGAAATAAACAATACTTCTGGTATGGCTCAACCAGCAGGGAGTGAAATGAGGTGATGGTGTGCGGGGCGGAGCAGATGGCAGAAGACTAGGCCTGGGGAAATCCCACGAGAAGGGGTGATACTGAGTCAGAAGAGGAGACAGGAGACAATGAGTTGGTAAAAAATCAGGAGGCTACAGGAAGGGTACGTGCTAGGAAAAGTTTGAAGTGCCATGAAAACTAAGAGAAGAGAGAGTTTCAAGAAGCAAGAGGGGCAGTGGTTCACAGTGTCTGATTTTGCAGAGGGACTAAGGAAGCTAAGAACTGAGAAGATGAAAAGATTTGGCTGGGGAAGAGCAGTGGGAAGAAGCGCAGGAGTTATGAAAAGAGTGGGACATGTGCCAGCAGTGGTGACTGCTTATTGTCCTCTCTTGTTACCAAAGGAGAGGGAGGAAGACAGTGGCTGGCAGGGGTAGAGTAGGCAGCAGGGTCAAATAAGAGGCTATTTATGGTCCAGGGAAGCAGGAATGGTGAGGTGGGCAGGGTTGTCAATAGAGAGGGAAGAGAGAATGGAGAGGGAAAGACTGAAGCCACTGTGGCCAGCATCAGATGCAGGGAACAGGTGAGACAGAAGGTAAAAGAAGCACTGTTGGGGTAGACATGGAAATATCTGAAGGTTCAGAGAAGAGAGCTTGATAATAACCCTCATTCGGTGCTTTATGGTGTGCAAAGTTTCTCCATGTTCATTATTTCATTAGATCCTGTGCTAATCCTGAGAGGAGATATTACTATTTCTAGTTCACAAGGAAGACCATGGAGGTTCAGAGACAGTAAATGACTTTTCCAAGGCTATAAAAGGTGTACAATTTTCTGATTTCTAGTCCCTTTTTCCTGACTCTATGACTGTAGCCTATTGCACCGTACACCAGAGAGCCCAGTGGGGTGTGAATGGAGACTATGTCCCAAAAAAGAAGCAAGGGAAGTGGATTACTGAGAGACATTCGGGCTAAGGAAAGCTGAGAAGATTGAGCACACTGGTTATAAAAGGGGTCAATGAGAAGTAAATGGAAAGCTGGTCTGGCAGCATTGAGAGCATCAGGAAGACAGCCTAAGTTTGCACTGGTACGAAGGAGCCCAGTTCTGACCTTCTCCTGCATCCTGAGAAACAACAATCCATCCACTAATCCCACAGTGTCAGTGGGTCAGAGCAATAGTAGGTGGCTCAGAGCAGGAGTTTTGTGTGGCCAGAGACAGGGAAAAAGGTACAAGACAGACATGAATCAGGACAGTGTCCATTCAAGGCAGGATGTGACCAAAGAGTGATGTGCCTGCACAGAGCCTGTAGGAAATAGACCGCCCATTGAAGTGGGCAGTCTGAGAAGGTCCCTGGGGAGTGTTGAGCCCAGAATTTCACATATATATAAGCATGATGGTAAAAGTAGCTACAGAAATTAAGAAACCTTGATATTAATAAATGTGTTTGGGTAAAGTCAAGTTCTTTTACCCAAAGAGCTGGAAAAGTCTTCCAAAAGGGCTAGGAAAGAAAGCCTTTGTGAAATCTAACATGGACAAGGGGAAGGACGAGTCAAAAGAGCATTGAAACTGTCCATGAGAAATCAATTCAGGAGGCTACTGGAACATGGTTCTGGAATCCTAGCCCAGGATGCTGGCAATAAAGATGGAAAGAGGGCCGGGCGCGGTGGCTCACACCTGTAATCCTAGCACACTGGGAGGCCGAGGCGGGAGGATTGTTTGAGCTCAGGAGTTCGAAGCCAGCCTGAGCAAGAGCGAGACCCTGTCTCTACTAAAAATAGAAAGAAATTAATTGGACAACTGAAAATATATAGAAAAAATTAGCCGGGCATGGTGGCGCATGCCTGTGGTCCCAGCTGCTCGGGAGGCTGAGGCAGAAGGATTGCTTGAGCCCAGGAGTTTGAGGTTGCTGTGAGCTGGGCTGACGCCCCGGCACTCACTCTCGCCCGGGCAACAGAGTGAGACTCTGTCTCAAAAAAAAAAAAAAGATGGAAAGAGATATTATGAAAGGAAAAGTGAATTGGACTTGATTACTGAATAAGACGTGGAGAATGAAGAAGAAGTGAGAAGTCAAAGATGTCTCTTGATCATCAATGAAATGTTGGCAACATTGATGGATAAAGAAAAATTGGAAGGGTCACAGTTTACGAGAAGAGGTGTGTTTAAGAGAGCACAGGAAGCTGTGCATAGATACCTGGAGAAGCAGGCTAAAGTTCTCATCAATGGTCAGGCCTAAGTGATGTAGGTTCAGAGGTCATCTACCAGGAGAGCCATATGACCCCTCAAGTGTGGGTAACAAGGGGGAGAAGCAGAAGACCATGGTTGGAGCCTTGGGCCACACCAGAAAAACCATGATGAGCCACAAAACTCTCTCCTGGAGTGATAAGAAGAAACATTTCAGTTAGAAAGTATTTCAATTCAATAGTGAGAGATGCTGGAGAAAGGGGCTGAAGGCATCCAAACTTAGAGATGGTAAGAAAGTCCTTGGTGTTCTTGGGCCAGTTCTTGGGGCAGTGAGAGCAATGTGTGTGTGTGTGAAGGATGGGCTGAGGCAGGCAGGGGGCCCAGGAATGTGAAGTCCTTTCAGGTACCTGCCAAACTCCCTTCCCTCCCAGGATGCTGCTCTCAAGGAGCTGCCAGGGTAGGACCAAGTGCCCAGAGACCCGGGCCACATCTTTGAGGTTACTAAAACCTGGCCTGGATCTTCTGGTGCCACACTGGCACATGAGCAGGTGTCTGACCAGCTTCATCATTGTCCCAAGACCAGTCTATGCTGGAGGACCTTGGCCCTAGCTGGAACTCTACAGCAAACACATGAAGAAAAACCCATTAGAAAGCATTTCTATCTGTATACAAATAATGCTTTTAAAACTGTGTGCATTTTGGGGAAGCTGAAAGAGTTTGGTGGTTGCCTGGAAGAATGCCGAACCCCAGTTCTACTAGGAATCTTGGCTCAGCTAGTGATGATGTTTTCTGAACTCCAAATTGAACTGTGTGATCTGACCTACAACAGTACATACAGTAATGATAGGATAATACATTTGAAGTTATCTCAGCACATAAAGGTAGTGTCACCATTTGTGTAGCAACAAGAGAGTTTGAGTTGTCCAGGCTGAGTTCGAGACCTGACAATCTCACCTCCTTGCTCTGTAAACTTGAGCCTGTCCCAGAGCAAACTTCAAATCTCAGACCACCTCGTGAGGTATAAAGAATAACATGGACCAATCTATTAAATTGAACCAAATTATAGAGAAACACTTCATAAATTATAAAGTGCTCTTTTTTGTTATTATATTACCACTAAATGATAAGAGAGCCTTTCTTTAAATTGGACTTCAGAACCTGGATTTCAAGCATTTGAGGATGACTTTCCCTGCATGACTTTTTTCTGCATCTGCTATTCCTGATTCAGTAATACATAGCAAGTTTCCCTTTGCCAGTATCCTCAATTATTTTTAGCAGAGACATGTCATAGCCCCTTGCCCTCTAAAATGAGTTTGGAACTAAGTCAGGAGGTTTGGGAAGACAGTTCGGTGAGCTGAAACAAATCATTCAGTTGGAGGCTTGGGCCTCACCTTTTTTTTTTTTTTTTTTTTGTGGAATAATTCTAAGACCTGATTCACCATGGACTAGAACTATTAGAAAATGTCCATGTGCGCCAGGCATGGTGGCTCACACCTGTAATCCTGGCACTTTGGGAGGCTGAGGAAGGAGAATTGTTTGAGCTCAGGAGTTTGAGACCAGCCTGAGCAAGAGTGAGACCCGATCTTTACAAAAAAATTGAAAAAATTAGCCAGACGTGGTGGCACTGCTTATAGTCCCAGCTACTCGGGAGGCTGAGGCAGGAGGATTACGTGAGTCCAGGAGTTTGAGGTTATAGTGAGCTAGGATGACACTACTGCACTCTAGCTGGGACAACAGAGTGAGACTCTGTCTTAAAAAAAAAAAAAGAAAAGAAAAGAAAGAAAGAAAAGAAAAAGAAAATGTCTGTGTGGTCTTAGTTTGAGAAAGCTACAAAACACATCCTCCAGGCCCATTCTAATACTGGGCACATTCAAATTCTTTAAAATACAAAATTTAATCTAATCCTCAAAGCAGCCTCCGGGGTTGAATCTACTATTCCCACTCAACAGATGAAGAGACTGAGACTCAGAAAAACTGAATAATGTACCCAAAGTCATTCCAATAAGTGTCAGAGCTGATATTTAACCTTTTCTTCAAGTCCAGTATTCTTTCCATTATACCATCCTCATAAAGAAAAGTCCCTACAAACCAAAGGAATTATTTCCAGCTCTTTCTCACAGTATTTGTACTCAAGAGCTTCACTGAATATGTTAGCCTGTCAGCAGGGATGAGACAGACATGCTACCCAGTGGAGTGGATTACAGAACCCAGAGACAGGTCCACGTATATATGCATACCTTAATATAAACAAAACCGACATTGCAGATTGACAAGGAAAAAATGGACTACTCAACAAATCTTGCTGAAACAACTGTCTAACCATAAAGACAAACTAAACTGGAATTACACTTCACAGCATATACAAAGTCAATTCTAGATGGCTTAATAACTTAAATGTGAAGGGTAAAATTTAAAACTTTAAAAGAAAATATGAGTGAATATCTTTATAACCTCAGGATAGAAAACGCTTTTATGTTAAAACACAGTATAAAAAATAAACCTCATAAAGAGAAGATTGTTAACTCTATGTTGAAATTAAAAATGTGAGTTCATTAAAATATACTATAAAGAAAGTGAAAAGACAAGGCACAAACTAGGAGAAAATATTTGCAACCCATGTAATCAATAACAGATTTTCAGAACAAAATTTCTGCAAATCAATAAGAAAAAGACAAACAACAAAAATAGTCAAAAAATACCATGAACAGTTATTGCAAAGAAGAGGAAACACAAGTTGCCAATAAACATAGAAAAATTCATTCAACCTCACTGGTGATCAGGAAAATGAAAATCATGATGAGAACCAAATTCACACCCCAAAATTTAAAAGTCTGATAATACTAAGTGTTGGGAAGAAACGGAGCAAACAAGTTCTCATTGCTGGTGGGAGTGCACATTGATAACAACCACAATGGAAAACAATTCAGCATCATCCAGTACACCGGAAGACATGCATTGCCAATAATCTCAAGTTACACTCCTGGGTATACATACCACATAGAATCATTGGCCTGTGAGGCACATTGAAACAAATGTTTATAGGCACACTGCTGTAACAGGAAAATATACTGGGAACAAACCAGCAATGCAAATGTTTGTTCACAGGAAAATGGATAAGTAACAAATAATATATTCCTACATTGAAATAGCATGTAGCCACGAAGGCAAAATATAGCTACAGACCTTACAAACATACCACCGAACAAAAAGAGAAAACACTAAGCTGCAGAAGAATGCATATACATATTGCATGACACCATCCATATGAAATACAAAAATATAAAATAATAAACAATATATTGATACGAGGCCAACTGTAAATAAAAGTAAAGGAATAATAAACCCAGAACTCAAGATAGTGGTCAGCCGTGCAGGGAGGAAGGAGCCTGGTCCTCCTAAAGGTTCTACAGGTAGTGTTTTATCTCTCAAGTTGTGTGATGTTTATATTGGTCTTCATTCTATCAGTCTTTGCACAATGCCACATTGGCTATTTTGCAAGTATGAGTTTCGTAAAGGACTCAGACAGGAAAAATTACTATTTAGAATTCAGAGTAAACAGTCATCTAGCACTCTGTGCATACCCCGCCCTGGTCCTAACACGCTAAACTCCTCTTACTGGACTCTACAGCCAGTGCCTAGCACCTCAGCTAGCACACTGCAGATGCATAATAATAACTAGACGAGGTAACGAATGGTGGAGGACTGATTGGATGGATGGATGGGTGGGTAGATGGGTGTATGAATGGTGTGGCCAGCTTAAAGCCTAAATAACATAAACATATTTAACGGAAGCTCTGGGGCAGCCGAGGGAAGGAAGCAGAGGCTTAGATTTGAGGTCTGCAACCAGAACTCTCTTTCTCCTATCTCCTAAATGAATTCAATCCAATAAAAGCAGGGTCTTCTGATTTAACATAAGCCTAATTAACTGCATCTTTATTAAATGGAAAACAGAGTATGAGTACGTGAATTCAGCACAACCCTGGCCTCGCCACCCAACGTCACCAACCTGCCTGGAAAATCACCAATTCTCTCTTGACTCCCCAGCGCCTCGCCCTGACCCCTGCTCCCTGATCTGTGCCAATTCAATCCTGTGGATGCACTTTGATTGTGTACACTGTTTACTGGTTTGCAAGTTTGATGCCCTTCTAGGCCCCTCTCGGCTGTAAGCTTGATGAAGGGAAATGTGTCTTAGTCATCAGTTAATCCTGCACCTATTACAGCACTTGGCAGATCACATGTGCCGGACACTTCTTTTGAATCTAACAGACGCTGAGATGCAGACCATGAAAAGAAGTGAATCTAAAGTCAATGACTCAAAACGCAAGTATTAATAGATTAGCAGAGTAGGAATCTTGAAATGAGAAGAAAGGGCAAAAATACAAAATAGACTGTAGACTGATTACGGCTAAGATATAAAAAAGCAATTTGAACCAAGCCCTAAAGTCTTGCCGAGTTCCCTGTTAAGCCAAGCAAGTCAGATGCACATAAGACTCTAGCAGGCCACACAGCCCAGGGGAGAAAGTGGTTCCATAAAGTTTGGGCTGGGACAACTTTGGAAGACAGAATAAAAGTCAACTTTGTAGAAATAGGGCATTCCAGATAAAATGTTTTTTTTTTCGTATTTATCCCTAGGAAACACATCAGCGCATCCTGGAAGGGACAGGCAGGTGACAAAGCCAGGAGGAGATGCAAAAACACGAGGAGGAGAATGTGGATGGAGTTGCAGAGAAGTGTGAGCACTAGAATTAATCACACCTCTCTTGGCTTGGGCCACTGTCTTCATCGAACCTGTACTAATTCTGCTGCAGTGGCCAAAACCCAGTGGAAATTTTTCTAGCCAATACTACTGGAAACTCCTCTTCCAAAAAATCTATCTAAGTTGCTTTACTTTGTTTGTACATTAAATGTTTCCTTGTATCCAAATGTAAAAGCAGAACTTAAAGAAGAGTTCAGGTTAGAACTCATAATTGGGTCTGATTATTTCTTTTCTTCTTCCTTTTGGGAGTATTGTCAAATGGTGGCTAGTTTAACCTGGGTGGTGAAAACCATTATTGTTCAGCTACTGAATTAAATGCCTAATATTGCAACAACAAAGCAATCACAACTTGTTGACCACTTGCTTATGTGGTCACCCTCTTAATCCGTGAACGTGCATTATCTTTGTAATAGACACAATAGCGCCCTCAGGTCGCAGTTATTATCCCCACTTTCTTTTTGAGAAAACTGAGTCCTGAGAGATAGAGTAAACTAACCTAAATAATAGCGCTGAGATTATTCTCCAGGGCTATCTGATTTAATTTCCTTCTAGTTGATATTCATAAAGGACCATCACTAAGGAACACTGGGTTCTCTATAAGCATTGTCAATGATTTCTACCTACTGTGAGAGCAAACAACAACAACAACCATTAAACCACGGGAAAGTCATGGGCAGGAATCAGCACAGAGCTGGGCATTGTGCACCTCGGTGTATCTGCTGATTGAATATTGTTTGGTCTCACAGAGCATCAGGACTTTGAGAATATTAGCCAAGGCCAACTTCCAACTGCCCAAGGTCTATCTTCTTTTCTTTTCCTCTTCTTTCTCTTTCCCTTTTTCTCCCTCACTTCCTTTCTTCCTGCCTGCCTTAAACATTTACAAGCACCTACCAAGCATTGTGTGCCAATTTGTACCAAGCATTGTGCCAGGAGCTGGGATACAGAGATAAAAAAGACATGGACCCACTCTGGGACCTTGGCATCTGGACGTGGGAACACACCACAGCACAGAGCGAGAAAAGCAACTCCAATTCCAGAGAAGAGAGTGAACAGACAGAATCAAATCCATCTCCTTTTCTCTGGCTTCATCATTAGACTATAAAGCCATACTTCCAAAGGGGAGGGGGACTCTGGGGTACGCCTGTCTGGCACGTGAAGGCGAGTCTGACGATGAACCAGACCACATTGCACGGAGGAAGGACAGTGCCCACCGCAAGAAGGAGGAGCCATGGAGCCGGGATGGAAGGACAGGGAAGGGCAGGGGGCAGGCAGACAGACTCCCCCAGCCCCCTGCCTGAGCCTCTCAGGAAGAGGGGAAATAACTTAGTGATCAGCAAAATTCCTTCTGATCGGTCGCACCCCCACTCCCACACTCAGCCCCACCATCTCCCAAGGAGGACTTTGACTTCTCTTCATCCTTAATCTTGTAAATAAGAATGGAAAATGTAAATCGCCCCAGCGCTGGAGAGTACCACAGAGCTGGAGCCCGCCTGTCAAGCGGAGGGGGAAGATCCATTCCGATATTTATTTATTATTATTATTTTTTAGAGGAGAGAGGGAAAAAAACACCCAGAAATATTTCCAAAATGTCAACACTATTAAGGAAATCTGAACACCTTAATCCATTTAAATGTCAGCTAGAACCATGCGTGAGTTTTCGGGAGGGGAGAAGAAAGGAGGGGCAGAGGGAATTAACGCCAGATTCCACATAATCTATCAAAGTTTCTTTCTTTTCTTAATATATTAAATATTAAATGCATCTTTGCATCTGAGTGAGAGAGGAGAGAGAGAGGGACCAGGGTGGAACTCATAAATGCCTAGATAATTGGTTTTGAGGTTTTTTTTTTCTTCTTTCTTTCTTTCTTCTTGGCGGATTCTCAATTTCCCTATAAAAGAGAAAATTCATTTCCAGCCGCTAATGTAATGTCAGCGTGCTGTTTACTAAGCATGGATGATGTATAGGGGGACACTACTTTCAGAGGACTACTTAATGATGCATAGAATTAAATCCTGAGCTCCTCAGCTGAGCCTCCTCCCTCCCTCCTGGTTCCCAGGCTCCCAGTGCATCCTGGGAGAAGCAGGGTTGGCATTACTTGTCTCCTCGTTGCTGGAATTCTGGGGTGTCTGCAAGGGAGTTTGGAAATAGCTCTTAACCTCAGCAGACACGTTTGCCTTTGGCGAGGACGGGGATGAACTCCTGTGCAGTAGGAAGCTGATGGATGGGGAGAGATGGCTGCTGAGTGCCGAGGGAGATGGGGATAGGGAGTTCACGGGGTGCAGCAGGGTGTTGGGGTGCACGGGTGGGCGGGAAGGGGGCCGGGCAAGTTGGAGAGCCCTGGCTGGGGAGAGGTAGAGGTGGAGCTCCTCCCAGCTCGCCCTCTGCCCCCGGGAAC